>CAIGQQ010034599.1:4996957-5026282 GCA_903798035.1 Danio albolineatus | reverse complement strand
ACAAAATAAGTACATACTTTTAGGGCATTATATAAGTATGTAAGTTTGGATGCAGCAACTGTGTTATTTTTTCACTTCTTCCCTATTTCTTTTTACACAGAACTAGTTAAAAAATACACAGGATGTGTTATTATGTAACACATCATTTTTGAGAGTGTGACTGCTCGCATGTGGTGGTTAAGGCAGCATCTCCGGACACAAACACACACAGTGCTAGAGAGAGCTTTAAAGGGGAGGTTCACTAAGACATCATAGTGTAATGTAGCTGTGTGGGCATCACGGTGGCTAGCACTATCGCCTCACAGCAAGATGGTCACTGGTTCCAGCCCCGATTGGGTCAGTTGGCATTTCAGTATGGAGTTTACATGTTCTTCTCATGTTCGCGTTTACTCTGGCTGCTCCAGTTTCCCCCACAGTCCATAGACATGTGCTCTAGGTGAATTGAATGGGCTAAATCGGCCATCGTGTATTTGTGTGAATGCAAGAGTGTATAGGTGTTTCCCAGTGTTGGGTTGCATCTGGAAGCATAAAAACATATGCTGGATAAGTTAGTGGTTCATTCCGCTGTGGTGACCCCTGATTATTAAAGGGTCTAGGCCAAAAAGAAAATGAATGATTGAATGAATGTAGCTGTGTGAACATAAACAACATCTCTGAATGTAAAACGCTCAAAGTGCAATGCAAAGGGAGACAATAGCTAAGTTTCCATCCACCTATTTTTATAAAACAATCAATTGATGGAAAAGCCAAGGTGCCCATAGATTTTGAAAATGCGAATAAAAAATGTTTGTGCATAACTGAGTAGGATAAACTTTATATTGGATAAGACAAGATGCGCATAAACTACGATGGAAACACTTTTATGGCATAAATTACAGTATGCGCATTAAAAAAGGTTTTTAAAAATGTGTTTTTTGTTATAAGAGATTATGTGGGGATAAAAATGTGTGTGAACGGACAAACTAGCAGGCTGACCACATTGTAAAACATCTGAAATGTTGATTTGGTCATTCTAAAATGGCTTAACCATTTCTGTATTACTGCCAGAGCTGTCAAGAGTGTCTGTGGTAAAAGCTAGATCGGACATGCGGCCACCCGGAAGTGCGATATGCACATTAATATAGCAGCATTTTAGGGTTGGGGTGGGGGTAGGTGTTAAAAAATACAATTTATAGGGTAATTTCATAACATAAATAATACTCTGTACAACTACTGTTTTTAGGTTACTGTGACGGTTGGGTTTAGGGTTGGGGTGAGGGTAGATGATAATAAAATACAATGAATGGAAAATTTAATAAATAATATAAATTATTCTCATTAACTTCCGGCCGCAACCGTATCCGTTCTTGCAACAAACAGTGTCTGTGCTCCACGTCTCACGCCTTCAAACACCACCACGTGCTCATTGTGCTGAGGTGCAATTCTGAGGTGCTCATTGCGCTGAGGTGCTCATTCTGAGGCGCAAGTAACTTGTTAAGTAAGTAAAGGATTCAAGCAGCTTCTTCTACCACAGCAAATCCTTTCTTACTCGATATCTGACACCATTTAATCAGGAAGAGACAATTTTGTTCGCTTTGACTCATTGGATGGAAACGCTGCTTTATTCGCACATCTTTTATGCGATATTCCAGTTTTTCGTATTCGCATTTTTGGATAGAAACATAGCTATTGCCTTTTACAGAGTTAGCTTAGCAAAGTCTTTATCAAACAAAGTTTCGGGACTACAAAAAAATACATCCAGGGTTAATGATAAATCCTTCTGTTTACGAGCCAGACAACATGCAAAGAATAGGGCATGGTCACAGACATGCTCCTAGTAGCAAAGATAATTAAAATGCCGAAACACAGCTCTTTCATTGTGAGGTTCAGCTGTGTCCTCTTGATACAGCTGATACAGCTACACTGACATTATTTACAAAATTTAATGCAAACGCATGCTAGTCTACATCTTCCAAAATGTCATTCCATCCTTGTTCAGTAAATTAAAGGATGGCATTCTAAAGGAGATATATAACATTTGAGTCATTCTATGAAACGGGTGTCATTTGTGTCCAAAACATTTCATGAGCTGCATGAGGCACAAAAATGCCCTAAAATGTGTTTCCAAAGCTTGAAGTAATTAATTCAAGGGTTCTTGCTAACATGATATATTATAAATTATTATTATTATTGAAGAGTAACATTCTTTTTTTAAATACTTTTTCATGATTACATAACAAATTTCACATGTCCATGCTGACTAACATTGCATTTACACCTAAAATATCATCAAGTAAATAGTTTTTTCCTCACATTTTTTGTTTTGTTTTGAGGTTTAGATGTGTGTTTCCATTTCCATAAGATATTTTTATTTTATAAAATTATATATTTCTTTGTAAATATTTCATGATGTGTGTTTTTATGTTGTGTGTGTCCCTCAGTTTGACATCACAGTGTCCAGCCTGATCTCACGAGAAAAAAAGCATTTTATGTTTTGCCAGTTTAGTGGCTAATTCGTACGAATTTGTACGATTTAAAAAAGGAGGCGTGGCACCCAACCCCACCCCTAAACCCAACCGTCATTGAGTGATGAGCAAATCGTACTAAATTGTACAAATTAGATCGTACGAATTCATACTAATTAGCCACTAAATCAAAAGTTGCAGTGTCACACTAACTTCTTTTATCTATAAATGATGTACTTTTGCTTTAAATGACACCACAAAAAAAAAGAATTGACATCATATGGGCCCTGCACTCTCCCAGACCAAAAGCAGGAAAGTACTGAAATCTTTTACATTTCTTTTTTTGTTGCTTTTTCTCGACAGGGTCCATCAAGCTCAACCCTGCCACCCCATCACGCAAAATAGATAGGGTAAACGTATTTATTTTATTTATTTAACATTTATAAAGCAAAGAAGAGAAAATTTCAGATTGAATGAAGGTATGCTAGTTGAGGAACTTGACCACATGGGAGATTTGCGGCCATTTTTGGATGCAATTTACCACCCCATCACATACCACCCTGTCACATTTATATGGTGGTAAGGCATGTGATGGGGTTCTGCATGTGAAGATGTATGAAATCAAAGATTCTAATATTGGGCAATTAATCAATTAATTCACTAATTTTCTGTTTATTTAACCCTGTTTGGCCTCTCACATACGTCCTTACTTTTTCTTTCACACACAAATTTTTCTGTTTTTAATGAAATTTTCACGTTATAACATAACATTCCATCAAAGGTAGCACACAGTTCAGAAAGAAAAAAAGAAGATTGGACATACAGCTCATCATTCATTCATTCATTTTCTTTTCGGCTTAGTCCCTTTATTAATCCGGGGTCGCCACAGCGGAATGAACCGCCAACTTATCCAGCATTTGTTTTACGCAGCGGATGCCCTTCCAGCCGCAACCCATCTCTGGGAAACACATCCATACGTTCTCATTCACACACATACACTATGGACAATTTAGCTAACCCAATTCACCTGTACCGCATGTCTTTGGACTGTGGGGGAAACCGGAGCACCCGGAGGAAACCCACGCAACCACGGGGAGAACATGCAAACTCCACACAGAAATACCAACTGGCCCAGCCGGGGATCGAACCAGCGACCTTCTTGCTGTGAGGCGAACGTGCTAACCACTCGGCCACCGTGACGCCCTACAGCTCATCATAAATAATAATAAAAAAAAATGTCCAATGAGCTCTCTTTTAAATGAATATTTTCTACAGGATGCTTCATAGTCAATACCAAAGCCAGTAGCAAATACCAAAGCCAACACTAGAACTAATCAAACAAAAAAAAGTTGGTCACAATCCAAAAAAAGAGTACACCCACATTGTATATGTTTGAGGAAAGCATTTAACAAAATTTTTTATTAAAAATAAATAAATAGATAAATTATATACATATATACCATTTGGTATTTCTGTGCAAAACATTGTGGTGGTCCATCTTACCTCGATGGTCTAATTTTACATTTATTACTTTATCCCAAAATAGAAAAAAAATATTTTTTTCTTCACAAATTGTTTAAAGGTTTGTCTTTTTTTTAATGTTTATGGAAAGGAAATGAAATGTTAAATAAATGAATGTTAAATGGTTTTCTTCCAGTATGGATCAAATTAAAAATGTAAGTTGATGTGTATTTTTTTTTTTCTTAATTTGTACTTGAAAATTGCAATGTGAAAATGGCACCCGTTTCATAAAATGACTCATATACCTTTTCTCTCCCACTATGGTCAAGCTCAATTATGACCCCCATTTGACTGCAGTCAAAGTGTTTAAAGACCAGATAAATACCACTAAACCACACTGATGATGAATTAGTGGTATGTGGACAAGAAATTGGATGGGAAAATAAAAATGGCCTGTAACTTCAAACAAGGTGCTAACATTGTGGCTGCAATACACAATCTTAATCTTTATTGGAACACTTTCAGCCTGAGCTGACTAAAAAAGAGGCACCCGAGGAGAGGAAAGACTGAAACAAAATCTCACACAGTCTAGAACCAGTAATTTTTAATTTATGACTTAATGTAGAGGGAGGCCTGTTTGTAAGGATGTAGCATTGTCACCTCAACCCAACATAGCAGGATGTTTCTGTATTAGGATCCAACAATGCAGCAATGAAGTCAGTGGATGATTTCACAGATGTCATCTCAGGGGAAACACATGTCACTGTGTTGTAAATACACATTACATTACATTTTGTAAGGTTTTACATACCTACTTTGATGTCTCCATATATGGACAATACAAAGATGGTTTATAAACACACAAACATTTTCCTTCACACCGCAGAGAGTGAAAATGTGGGAAAACTTGCTTCTCCCAAGTCCTTTATTTACATTTGATCAGTATCCCATTTTTTTCTTTTCCTGCACCCATTCTCCTCTCCGCTCAGCCCACTCACAAAGATCATATCAAAGTATGATCGATGCAGGTAATTTTAACCATTATGTTTGATATCATTTGAAATGTCTCAGTGTGACTGACTGGTACAATGGTCTCTTCCCAGAGAGATAAACATAATTTAAATGATTTGTAGTTTCATGTGTATTTGGCCTACTACTGAGAAGAATGTTCAGCTCACCCGCCCATGCTGGCTTATCCTCACTGAAAGCATCTGCCTGCACCTTCCAAACCTGCTTCGCCACCGTAACCCATTCCACCAGCTTAGTGGCCACATTCAGCAGAAAACTAAGGTGAGGGTGCCACTAAATCAAGTAAACAAACCATCAACAAACCTTTGAATTAGAAGGTTCTATCTGCATCTTGAATGATTTTGATATTTAGAGCTTCAAAGTTTTTGCATTCAATAGCAAACAGTATGTGTGTAACATTTGTTTTTTAAATAAAAAGTCTTAAAATGTAAATAACTTGTGAAAAAAACATCCCATAATGTAAGTAAGTTCTTAATTAATATGTCAATAGCTCAATTTTGACAAAAATGTCAGAAAGAACCTTATAATTCTAAGATGACTAAACCACAAAGGGACCCTGAGACGAGAAGAGAAGAGAAGAGGGGGACACTCAGAGAAGAGGGGGACTGCTCCCTCTCCAGCAGAGGGCTAAGGATCCCATCTACAAATAGATCAGCAGCACAGAAGTACACAAATTATCTACTATAACTTTGAGCATTGCCAGTATGGGACACTTTCAGCTCGCAACCTTAACACACTTTGCCACAGGCCCTGAGGGCGCCAAAGGATGAGCCTCTTTCTTCAGGGGTGTGCATTTCACTATGTTCAAATGCAAAACAAAGGATGCAATCGAGCCAGTCCCTCCAACCGATATAGAGTGCCTACGCCCTGAAGCAGTCACTAAGTGATGCACGTCTCGCCGAGAAGACCCCTGAACACCCTAAATTGGAGTTATGCTATCCTTCCTTCAGGATATGCTGGAGTGGAGGATGTCAGAGGTGCCCTCTTGGAATCCCTCTTGTCCTAGCTGGTCTGCAGAGAGATCCATTTGAGCCACTTGAGGCAGTCTCTTTAAGAATTCTGTCCACGAAGAAAGCTCTGCTGGACGTGGTCTGGATCGAGGCATTTTTGCTCAGCAAATCATGTCTGTAATTCAAGCCTGCCTTCTTCCACATTATCCTAAGACCCTGGCTTGGCTATGTGCACAAGGTTTCTACCATGTCAAGACCAGGTGAGTCTGCAATCACTGTCTGCGAAAGTGGAAGACCCAGCCCTTTCATTACTGTGTTCTGTCTGCTTTCTTTGCTTACCACATGGCACCTCTCTAACAGACATCGATCTGCAGGTTGGGTGACACCTAAAACATTTATAAGATTCTACAGTCTTAAAATGGAGCCAGTGTCCTTCTTAGGAAACATTCTCCCTAACTCAGAGATGAATGGATTTGTTGCACTCTGTTAGTAAAATTCCCATCTAGTGAACCCTAGAGAGTTTCTCCAAGTTCCCCAAAGCTCAACTCGCAGAGGAGCCGAATGCTTGGCTCATTACTTTGTCTGGTATCCCCACTTAGTCAGCCTGCGTTATGGTGATTGTTGCCAACTGCTCAGTGATCCCTTATGCGTCAGTTAGCCACAGTGAGTTCCCCCTCCTCAGGTGGACCTGTGTCTTCCCTACCAACTAACCATCCTTGTAGTGCTCCTGTGGTCAGATCTATCCCATATGCACAGACTGTTACTAGATCTCCCCAGTTGGGTAGCAATTGGCCTCCGCAGCATCCTTTCCTTTCGGGACTGGAATGCTTTCCCAACATACTGTCGTATCTCTAAAAGTCCCTAGCCAACAGCTAAGGTAGACAAAAGATTTGTAGTATGAATTTCCTAAACTGTAATATTCCTATATTCTACTGTAGTGTTCAAGAGCCTGTGGATGTTGGAAGGTTGTGCCTTTGATGATGCTTTGTGCACATGGTATTTGCTTGGCAAACATCTCACCAAATGTGTGGCAGATGTAACTATTGTGATGATTTAAATACTCTTGCAAATAATGTAATTTTAATATAACTCGGAGATCTCAATCTGAAGGAGAACATCTTGGTTACTGTCATAACCCGCATTCCCTGAAGGAGATAATGGAGATGACAGTGGCTGGATTACTTCAATAGTGTCAGGATGCACCCTTTTTTATGCAAGCTTAGACTGCATATCCCAGACATGCAATGTCAGACACAATGCACTCAATGGAGCTAATAACATCACTGTGAGGGGTGGGGTTAGGTCTTTGAATTAAAAACTTTGCATGCAGCTTGGCTTATATTTGGCTTATATATTCAGCTGATTATAAGCAGTGTTGTGCAAGTTACTTCAAAGCTGTAATACATTACAGATTACTTGTTACTGTTATTTAAATGTAATCCCTTACCTTACAATATTACTGTCTCAAAATTGTAATATGTTACATGACTACATATTACGTTTTTAGTTACTTTCACCAAAATAACAACAGAATTAGAGCTGAACATTCTAAAATGACCAAATGTACTGCAGAGCATTTTACATCCAGTAGAAAGTGCTATGATGTAGCAGAATGACTGTGACCTATCCAGGCTACTAACAATACAATATATAATTGGCAATGTGAAGGCTCAAGACAATGCAAGAAAGCATGGAAGCCAGAATCACAAATGATCTAAGTCTGTTAAAAGTATGGTAGAGGTAAAGTGATTATCTGGCAATATCTCTGAACAGCTTGATTATATTCAAATTAGACACTACAGGCCTATATGTAAACTCCAATGTCATGACAAGATGCAGATTTTTTTTTCTTATTGTTGCCATTTTTTTATTCACTTTAAATTTAAGTGGCTCACAACACAAAACTGTCCTGCACAAAGTGAGCATGATGAACATAGCTTTCTCAATATAATGCCTGTGCACTGATTTCCTCTTTGTGGACAAAACTGCTTGCGAGCTCTCAAATATACGCTGCTCGCACGCAAATTTCCTCACGCTCTCTCAAATATGCACTGCTCACGCACACGTTCTTGCACGCTCTCGGTACACTGCTCGCTCAGTGAGATTATATGCAGACTCACAATGTGTGTCTTGTGTTCCTTCTTCCTTTCGTGCTTTTTGATATGATTTATATTGGTCCACTATTATTAATAACCAAAATACTAAAATAGACTTACATATACATTTTGTATGTAATAATAAACCAAAACATTTTTGGCTGTGTGTTATATGATGAGATATTTCCAGTTTCCAATAATTAAAGACACAGAGAATAGATGTTGAGTGCAAAGAATACATTTTATTTTTAAAAAGGGTGCACCATACTAATCAAATAAAAACATTTAAAAATATATATAACTAACGCAAGCAGAAATGTTACTAATAGAATATAGAAAAAAACTTGATAAGGTATTATAGCCTACTGTACTATTTACTCTTCAAATAAATAAAATGTGCTCTTCCACATTGTTAATGAGATTTTGGAGATCATTTTCCCTGTTGTCCTCTTCATTTTGAGGAAAAGCTGTTCCACAGAGCCCCTGAACACGTCTATTGGCATGTACAGTGTTTTGAACATTATAAGTGGCTGCACATGTGAGAAGCTGTACTTGCCAATTCATAGGAATTCATTAGCCCTTTCTTACTCTTCAGAGTGATTGGCCATCTGGCAATTGCCCTTAATGTCATTTTGACATGACATTCCCTCCTTCATGAAACAAGGGTAGAACAGTAACTGAGATGTTATATTCTTAACCAACATGCTCCTTGAGATGGAGTAAGATACATCAAAATGTCACACTTCTGCATATCTTTAAGTGGTTTTCTTCAGCCAATCAGAGGCTCACAATGTTTAGTCTGGGTTGCCTTTAGAGCTTCTGTGGTACACCATACACAAACTCCATCTGCAGTGCATTTGCAGTCTGTATTTTTTTTTTCCGTGCCCATGCTTACAGGTTACAGGTTTTTTTTTATTTTTTATCACCCACAGTACAAAGACTAGAATGCCAACGCAAAGGCATGGTGTAGACTGTTGGCTCTGAACTGCGAAGGTGGAGTTCTATGACACAACCACTGATTGTGTAAACATCACAAACTAAAGGTGGTCTAGCTAGAAAGTAATACAAACTCCTCGAAAAAATTTGCTTTAGGGAGATGCTTCAAACTGCTCAAACAAACTCAAAACAAACTTTGTTTTGGCCAGATTTTATCCTCTTTTTTTTTATCGAAGTATACCGGGGCCTTTATGCTGTGCTTTTTTCAATCAGTTCAAAACGTTTTTAGAAGAAAAGTTTGGTGTGAATGAGCCCTTAATTATGATTTCAAAGTAGCAACTTAGGGCAGCACGGTAGCACAGTGGGGAGCACTTTCATCTCACAGCAAGAAGGTCACTGGTTTGAGCCTCGGCTTGGTCAGTTAGCACTTCTGTGTATAGTATGTATGTTCTCCCCGTGTCCGCGTGAGTGCTCCAAAGTCCAAAGACATGTGGAACAGGTGAATTGGGTAGGCTAAATTGTCCATAGTGTATGTGTGTGAATGGTAGTGTATGTGTGTTTCCCAAGTGATGAGTTGCAGCTAAAAGGGCATCCGCTGCATAATACATATGCTGGATAAGTTGGCAGTTCATTCCGCTGTGGCGACCCCTGATTATAAAAGGGATTAAGCTGGAAAGAAAATGAATGAATGACCTTAAAAATGTATAATGTTTGGTACTTTTAGTGTAACACAATACTTATAATAAGCAAATATATTTACAACCTGATATTTTAAATGTTTATTTAAAGATGTAATGGTAAAACAAAACATCATACTGAATCTAATTTGACATTTTATGTAAAAAAAAAATTGAAACAGTAATTTATTTACAGTTAACCTTGTTTAAGTATTTAACATCACTTTTGTCCTTTTAATTGATTTGATTTGATTTGATTTAGTTTATTTTCGAACAAAAATATATCATACATAAAATATTTTTAACAAAAAGATACATTTCAACATGGTCGAAAATGGAGCAGGATGAAGCACAAGCTTATTATTTTCCCACCCCATTACCACACACATCATTCGTCTATTACTTAAACTTATTTCTTTTTTTTTACTTATCTCTTCTTTTTACATTGGACATATGTTATCCTGTTGGCATCTTTAACATACTACATGTTTGATTCCATTTATACATTTGCATTTTATAACAAAATAAATAAATAAATAAATAAATAAATAATCAATCAAAAATCAAAACATAGTACTGCAAATAGCCATTAATTTAAATTTCATCAAACCTTCCTCATTTTATCATTTTTTAATTACCTTTATCATTATATGACTTTAATAATATATATTTATACGTTTTAAATTGATTAATATCCTAACATAATTTGAGACTCTGTTCTAAATTGTTCCATAATTTCACACCACATACAGTCATACACCAGCTTTTTAAAGTTTAATTTTCAACCACCTAAATTTCAACCTTCCTAATTTTCAACCTTCAACCTTATTTTCAACCTCCTAAAATTTAGTTCTTCTCCCTAATTTGATGTAGATGCCAAAATTGGCCCTTCATCTGTGACCCAGGTATTTTTTTGATATTTTAAAAATGTAAATGACAAATTTTTGTACTGAAAAAGTGAGTAAACCCATTGTAGCATGGAACTGTTACGTTGTAATAATATTTATAACATATGCACATAGTGCAGTTACATAATAATTTAAATACAATGTCTTTACTCACTTTCTTTTTTTGTGTTTACTTTTACCTGTGTCTTTGACGTAAATGAGCAAACTTTCCCAGCTTGCAGAGAGCAAAAACACTAAGCGCAGGTTTCATTGCAGTAGTGGGGACAATCCCTTAAGAGGTGTCACTATGTTGATGCCCTGTGAACAAGTGATGTCTAATGTTTTGACTGGCTATAGTGATGCCTAATGAGTCTAACTGGTCCTATATGAGAAAACTGCACATAATGTCATTAGAAGGGCCACTACACGGGAATATCAGGCTGAATCATAATGTCTTTGATGACAATTGTTTTTCATGTAAAATCTGCTCATCATGGGAGAAGCTGCTTTGCACAGTCTCAGTAACTTGTGGAGTAGAGGCTGGGGTCTGTGGTTGAGCCCATGACCCAGTTTCAATTGCTTTACTTTTGAATTCTTCTAAATGCGTGCTGAATGTGCTTCAGCATACTGTCGATAACAATTTTGGTTGGGGATAATGGTTGGGGAACATTCTGATCATAATTTTAAAAATCACCAAAACTTTGATTCGTTATTATTTTTTATTATTATTATTATTATTATCAATATTATTATCATTATCATTATTATTATTATTATTATTATTATTATTATTATTATTATTTGTGTCATTATAGAAATAACAAATGTATGCATTTATTTATTCATTCATTCTAAACTGTATTGTAAAATATATTAAATTAATATAAATTCAATAAGTTTTTAACACAGGTATTTTATCCATTTCTCAGTAAATACAGCCAATAATTTGTGGTGCATTTAAACAAAGTTTTATTTTGTATCAATTGAAATAAGAGTTTGACCACCTAATGTCTTTAGGAATAGAAAGGTAATGCATTTAATTCAAATGAGCTATTTAAAATTTCTAGAAATATGTATATTTTTATGTTTCTCTTGATTTTTCCAGTTAATTTCAATTTTAATTAATATTTTCTCCCAGCCTAATCATTTAGGTGTACTAATTTTTTGGGAAACAATGATCAGTTTTTGTTTATTTTAGATTAATTCCAGTTTTGGCTTTATGTCAGAGCCCTGCCTTGTCTGCCCTGTCTGTGTTGTCTCTGTTCTATGTGACTATGTTTATATCTGAGCACATGGGCACACTCAGCCTGTTTTTGTGTCCGCCATGTGCACCTCTGTTCCTCCCTCATTGTTTTCTGTTGCCACGTCCCCTGTCTTGGCCAGTTCATTGTTTGCCTGTCAGAGCTAGTTCTTTGTTCCTCAGCCTCACCTAGTTTATTTAACTTGTCTATTTATTCAAGTCATTTTAGTTTATTGTTTGTTTCTTAGTTTTTTTTTTTTAGCTGTAGCTTTTTTAGCCAGTGGTAATCTGTGGCTGCCATCTGTGCATGCTTGGACTCTCCAGCCCCACCCACCCCCTCACCTGTTAAAATGTTCATCACCTTTCACCCTCATTGTCAATAAACTCTCTTTAACATTATCTTGCATTTGTGTCCTCTTCCCTGCACCCTGACACTTTGGTACTGACTAATGTATATGCACATACATTTTATTGTAAAAATCCTATAGAAAATATTAAGTTAAAAGAGAACGCTCCGGTTACTAAAGTAACCCTCGTTCCCCGAGGGGGGGAACGGAAATGCTATGTGGAAAAATTCCACTATGGGGATTTCGTTCAGAAAGCCAATCATCTGAAAGAGTATGTAAATGGGCCAATGAAATGCCAATGAGTTGGCAGCTTCAGCTTGCGCAGCTGATGCTTGTTGCAATCAATTTGGCAATAAAAGCACAGCGATAGCAGAGCTGAGCATCCTTTTTGAGCTGAAGAGACTTTCACCCCAGCAGCTAAGGGGCATTCATTGCGGCGACGGAACATAGCATTTCCGTTCCCCCCCTCGGGGAACGAGGGTTACTTTAGTAACCGGAGCGTTCCCCTTCGGGAGGGGAACTTCAATGCTATGTGGAAAAATTCCACTATGGGGAAATGTATGGAAAACGCCACAATGAATGGACCTTACCTTGCCCCCGATGAGAGGTTAGCCAGGCTGAGTAGAGCGTGAGCGCACCTGCATCACCGGAGGCGCGGTCTTCCAACGTGTTCCCTGGCCCTTACTTATCCCACTTCAACAGAAGATTTACGGAATTAGATATATTCTTTTTCGGGAGTCGCAAGACATCTAGTAATTTCTAGGAATTGATACGACAGTACGTTGGGAAAGCGTGCAGTCCCGATAGGGAGGACGCTGCGGAGGCCACCTGCTGCCCGAGTGGGGAGACTGGTGGCAAGAAAACATAAGGACTAGCCCTGAAAAGGGGAGTACGCATATGAATATAAGATGGTTAGCTGTGAGGGAAGACACGGGTCCTGCCTGAGACGGGGGACAGCATCGTGGCTAAATATGCATATGGGATCACCAGCGGGGATCGCACATAGCGGGCACCTATACCCAGAACGCGGGCTGACCAGCGGGCAGACCTACAACGTAACGGGCCAGCGTCTGACTCCTCCGCTGAGTCAGATGCTGGGGGCCTCGGAGGAATCTCTGCAGGGCTCACCTAAGCGGGGAACTTTACTGACAGAGTAAAAAAGGCGCACGTACCTCCGTGTTAAGGAGAATGGCGCAGCAAGCGTGTTACAACACCTCACCGAGTGTTTCCCCAATCACCAAAGGTTACCTAAATACCCTTGAGGAAACCGGCTCCACTCGCAGATTGAGAATCTTGCAAATGTGTTAGGTGTCGCCCAGCCCGCAGCTCTACAGATGTCTGTTAGAGAGGCACCGTGTGCACGCGCTCAAGAGGAAGCAATGCTCCTAGTGGAGTGCGCTCGCACCCCTGGGGGACACGGCTCGCCCTGGGTTTGGTAAGCGAGGGAGATGGCATCCACTATCCAGTGGGCCAACCTCTGTTTTGATACGGCACTTCCCTTCTGCCGACCACCATAACAGACGAGGAGCTGCTCAGATGATCTAAAGCTCAGAGTGCGTTCCACGTAGATTCGCAAAGCGCGAACTGGACACAGCAGATGAAGGGCTGGGTCTGCCTCCTCCGTGGGCAGCGCTTGCAGGCTCACTACCTGATCCTTAAACGGTGTGGTAGGAACCTTGGGCACATAGCCGGGCCGGGGTCTCAGGACAACGTGAGAGTTAGCCGGTCCGAATTCCAGGCACGAGTCACTGACCGAAAATGCCTCCAGGTCCCCGACCCTCTTAATCGATGCCAACGCGACCAGCAGAGCTGTCTTCAGGGACAGAAATCTTAAAGATACTGATTCGAGTGGTTCGAATAGATCTCCGCGCAAGCTCGTGAGAACAAGGGCGAGATCCCAAGAGGGCATGAGAGGGGGGCGGGGTGGATTTAATCGCCTAGCACCTCTGAGGAACCGGATGATGAGGTTATGCCTTCCCACGGAGCCGCCATCTATCGCATCATGATGAGCGGAGATAGCGGCCACGTAAACTTTGAGTGTGGAGGGCGACAGCCTGCTCTCCAGCTTCTCCTGAAGAAAAGAAAGCACAATGCTGATCTGGCAGTTTCGGGGGTCTTCTCTGCGAGAGACGCACCACTCAGTGAATAGACTCCACTTCAGGGCGTAGGCGCGCCTCGTAGAGGGGGCTCTAGCCTGAGTGATGGTATTAACCACCGAAGCCGGTAGGTTACCTAAGTCTTCCTCGCGTCTAAGGACCTTACGCAAAGATCTGGGCGAGGGTGCCAGATGGTGCCCTGTCCCTGAGAGAGTAGGTCCTCTCTCAAAGGGATCTGCCAGGGGGGGGCCGTCGCGAGGAGGGAGAGTTCTGATATCCAGGTCCGGTTGGGCCAGAGAGGCGCAACTAGCAAGACCTGCTCCTCGTCCTCCCTGACCTTGCACAGTAACTGCGCGAGCAGGCTCACTGGGGGAAACGCATACTTGCGCATGCCCCGAGGCCAGCTGTGGGCCAGTGCATCCGTGCCGAGGGAGCCCTCGGTCAGGGAAAAAACAACTGGCAATGAGCGTTCTCGGAGGAAGCAAACAGATCGATCTGGGCCTCCCTGAAGTTCGCCCATATCAGCTGGACCATCTCGGGGTGGAGTCTCCATTCTCCTGGACGTAGAGGCTGCCGTGAGAGCGCATCGGCTGCACGGTTGAGCTCGCCTGGAATGTGAATGGCGCGCATCGATTTCAGCCGCGGATGACTCCAGAGGAGCAGACGGCGGGCGAGCTGAGACATGCGGCGAGAGCGGATACCCCCCATACGATTGATATACGCTACCGCCGCCGTGCTGTCCGTCCTGACCAGCACGTGTTGGCGCTCCAGCACCGGAGAAAAACGGCGGAGAGCGAGAAACACTGCCAGCAGCTCTAGGCGATTGATGTGCCAATGCAGCTGGATACCTACCCACAGGCCCGCTGCTGCATGCCCGCAACACACGGCCCCCCAGCCCGTGCTGGAGGCATCTGTTGAGACAACAACATGCCTGGACGCCTGTCCCAGAGGCACACCGGCCTGTAGAAACGAGGGGTCGTTCCAAGGGCTGAGGGTGCGGCCCGGTGTGTGCCCGCGTGCCATGCGTGTCTGGGGACTCGATCGTGAAGCCAGTGCTGAAGTGAGAGGGTGGCCATCCGAGGATGGAGCGCTTCTCTCACTCAAAGCTTGGATGGAGCGCGTGGAGGAGCGAGAGGTCCACAGGCCCGAGGGCGGCGGATTTACTCCCACTGTAACCCTCAGATCTGCCCGAGTGCCCACCGCGGAGCGGGGGACAACTGGGGTGGTTGGCCCTTTTGCAAGAGCGAGCCGCGATCTTAACTGCGCAACAGACACACCACCGCAGTGATGGCATGCACTGTCCGCGAGCACCGCATTAACATGCTGGACCCCCAGACATGAAACGCAGTGCTCGTGCCCATCATCCGAGGACAGGAAACCACCGCATCCAGAAACGCACAGTCGGAGCGCCGTCTTGAAAAAGACGTGCTGCACGACCGTGTTGCTCTTTTAGGATCGCAACAATACAAACCGCTCTGGAGGACCGGACCCAAAGAACGCCAGGCAAGGGAGGACCCAGCTTGACCGTCTGCCGCTGCGTATCACACACTCTGGACCGGGAGACCGCTCTCGTTCCCTCTCTCTGTGTAATACAGCTGGAGGAACCCTCATGACTCTCTCAGAAGCTTCGTGAAAGACTCTGAAGCGAAAATGGATGCTCAGCTCTGCTATCGCTGTGCTTTTATTGCCAAATTGATTGCAACAAGCATCAGCTGCGCAAGCTGAAGCTGCCAACTCATTGGCATTTCATTGGCCCGTTTACATACTCTTTCAGATGATTGGCTTTCTGAACGAAATCCCCATAGTGGAATTTTTCCACATAGCATTGAAGTTCCCCTCCCGAAGGGGAACTGTGAGGGGTGTAATCATTTATGCTGTGCACTTTAGTTAATGAACCCATTTCTATGGGTTTGACAATGAAACTGAATCACTGGGCAATTCAGTGTTGAAGGGTTCATGGTTAAATTTGACCAGCCTGCTGGATAATCACCATTGACTGCATATTCCACCAGTAAGAGCAGAGTGTGAAGGTTTAATTAGCTAAGTAATAGCTTAGTTTTGCTGAAACTATATCAAAATTCATAGGGGGACAGTTAGTCGGTACATCTGCTCACACATCTGTGACAAAGACAGTAAAGGCTGGCTCACGCTGTGATTTTTAAAAAATCCTGAATGATTGTAGCATGTCAGACTGCACAAACATGGCTCACATGCCACACTGATCTCAGCTGTTAAATTCATTTAAATACAATTCAATTCATCTTTATTTGTATAGCGCTTTTACAATGTAGATTGTATCAAAGCAGCTTCACATGCAATTATAAAAAATTTAAACAGTGTCAGTCCAGTTTTCAGTGTTGAAGTTCAGTTAAGTTCAATTCAGCGTGGTTTAATATTCACTGTTGAGAGTTCAAACACTGAAGATTAATCCATCGATGCGCAGCCCTACAAGTCCTGAACCATGCAAGCCAGTGGCGACAGCGGCGAGGAGAAAACTTCACCATTTGGCGAAAGTGAAGAATTAAAAAACCTTGAGAGAAACCAGGCTCAGTTGAGCACGACCATTTCTCCTATGGCCAGACATCTTGTGCAGAGCTGCAGTCTAGGTGCCGGAGGTTGGAGAACTGTAGCGGCAATTTTGCACACAGCATGCCTCAATAATAAAACCCGGAGGAAAAAAACTGTTTTGACATTTCCCTGTGGTCATTTGAATTGTCGCATGGATTGCATCATTAAATTCGGTGCTCCTATTGGTTCTTGGTTTGACGCTCATCGCAGCGGTTGTCACACTGTGTCTGAAATCTTCTTAATGCACCGATGATGGTAAGAAGAAATTCTGAGGAGCATTGAAAGCTTCAAAATGAGAGGGCAAAAACATTTGCTTTTATTGACAGCTTTGCTGCGCTGCTCAGTCCGATTTGCACAAAACGCATTTTAAAAAAATCAAATGTTAAGAGACATTTTGAAACCCACCATGCAGCTTTTGCAGCAAAGTACCAGCTGAGCGATCGCCGAAAGAAGGCGTGTGAGGAGCTCCAACATAAGCTGCCAACCGAACAAAAACAGCAGAGGCAAGAAGGCAAGGAAGGAAACCTTTCACAGATGGCGAATAAGCGAATAGGGCAAATGAACTGTTCACGGCAGTGCTTATTCAGATGTGCATGTTTTGAGTTTCAGTATTTATTTTAATTGATCCGGCATAAAAATGTGTGTGGTGAATACATGCCTCTCTCTGTGTGTGTGTGTGTGTGTGTGTGTGTGTGTGTGTGTGCGTGCATGCGTGTGTGTGTGATAATGTGAGTGAGAGAATGTGAAAGAGTCGGAGTGAAAAACAGCGAGCAAAGCTGTATTGAGTGTGTGTGTGCACATAAAGGTAGTCACTTTTTGACCAAACAACTTTCTTATGTTTACAATCACTGTCATTGGTTTATGATTATTGTTTCGCTCACAGTGAGCAGAGAAAATAATGGCATAGTGGCCTACCTAAATAACATCTGTAAATCTGATAATGAACCTGATCAAGAGAAAATTAAACTGGAGGCAGAAGCAGAGTGATCTCAAGTCAGCCAGAAAACATGACGGAAGAGGTAACTGTGGGCTAATCTTGAAGTTTAGACTGAGTGAGTCATTTTTGCTTGGCACATAATAGTGAAGTGAACTTAATATCAGTGGTGTTAGCAAACTGAATAGTCAAGTTTCATGCTTTTTTCGATATAACCACTGAGTGACGTTATATGTCCTGACATTTTATTTTAAATATTGACATATTTATATAGATAGATAGATAGATAGATAGATAGATAGATAGATAGATAGATAGATAGATAGATAGATAGATAGATAGATAAATTAAAAAGTCATGTGGCTCTTAAAAAATGCATTTGCCAAAAAAAACAACAAAAAAACAGAAATGGCTCTTTGCTGAAAAAAGTTCCCGACCCCTGTTGTATACAGTATCAATGTGAGCAGTGTGAATGGAACTTGAACGAACTACATCCAACATTTTGTCATCATCATGTGACCATCAGTTGCGTCTCTTCACTCCCATTCATGAATTCTCTTGCGGTTCATCATGGGATATCGTAGCATCCAAGAAGTAGTAGTAGTTCACCTGGGTACTTCTCGCATATTGTTTTTCAAATTCTATGAATTCAGACATACTACTGGGCTCGCATACTGTTTTTAGTGTACTATATAGGATGGAAGTATGTGATTTCAGATGCAACTCTATATTTAAAGGTGCTGTATTTAAGTTTTTGACTCTTCTAAAGCATAAAAATACCATAATATGTTTGCAGATATTTAAGAAACATGCCAAGTGAACATTCTTGTTTATCTAAAAAAACAATGCTGAAGTCAGATATTCTGCTTTGAAAATGTGTTTTCTGCGCTGGAATGCTCTCTTTGTGGAGTTTAATATTTTAAACTAATCTCCGACCTTAGTATCCATGCCCCCAGATCTTTAAACAAACCGTCTCATCAAACTATACAGCAAAGCAACATCGGACTCTCACCACTCCACAAGCCCCCCAGCCAGACCAGCCATCCAAAAAAACAGCTCCAGTTCTACTCCTTACCCTCAACTGCTGACAGGAAAAGGAAAATCAAAACAGAAGCACAATTCAAGCCACGCCCCTGCAGGATCACACCCCCTGGAAGCTTAACCGCATCATTCGACGTCACCTAATCTCATGCTTCGAGATCTCACTCAGGACTATCCTCCTACTAACCCATTCGCTGTTCCCTTCTCCACCCTCTTTTCTTGGCCTCCTGACCACCTAGCTCTACTAACAGCCCTCATTTCCCTTCTACTTCTAACGCTCTAATTCACCCTTCCACTTTTGCTCCTCTTGCCCCTCCAAACAATCAAAACTTACCTTTTTCTTTTCTTAAACCTCAGCCCCAAGCCCTTTGCATTCTAATCTGCCTTTTTCTTCCCAAATTCCTCCTAATAACCAACCTTCTTTTTCTCTCCCCGCAGCTCACTCCAGCATCAATCTAGCTCCGCATCCTGCACTCCCATCACAAGTTTCTTAAGCATGCCCACCATTCACCCTATTCACAACCACGCCCCTCCTTCCGCCGTACAACACGCTCGTCATGGAACCTCAGCCCATCTCTAATGCCGCACACAACCAGATTCTGTCAGAAATTATGGTCATTGGCTCCAGATACGGACCCCAACCCAACACCCATCCCTCCCTTTTCAGAGATGATATTGCCTTAAGCCACCCCCTGTATAGCCTCCACCAAACCTCCTTATCCCTCATCCTCCAGGCAGTAGCTCCCAAAACCTTCCAGTCATACATCACAGCATGGAACACATTCAAACATTTTCACAATATTCACCACCTATTTTTCCCCAATTTTTCCCTACTCTCCATTACTTCCTTTATTTCTCACCTACACACTGCCAAACATATCCAAGCTAGGTCTATTAAAAGCTACCTCAGCGGGATATTTTTTTTTCATAAATTAATCCACGGATCCCTTTTCGATGTGATTTCCAATTCACAAACGTCCCTCCTTATCAAAAGCATTCAAAAAACCCATCCCACCACTCCAGATTCTAGACAACCCATCACACTCAACATTCTGTCCTTATGCATTCACACCCTACGCAAAGGTTACATCTCTAACAACACAGCACGTACTTTAGATGCCAAGTTCACTTTGCCTTTTTTGGCTTCCTCGGTTGTTCTAAACTCACAGTAACATCCAAATTCAACCCCTCACTCCACCCCACCATAGAAGATTTGACTTTGCTGGATGAGGAAACCCTTTCTTTTCTCATTAAACAAATTGAGACTGATCAACTCACCAAAGGACACTTTATTTACATTTTCAATATCCCCTCCCCATCCACCCTTTTCAAACCCTCCTTGCTTACATCAACTTAAGGAGATTACAAGAAACAAACCCTCCATCCCCCCTATTTACTGACAACACTAATTGTCCAGTATCACGTTTCTGGTTCCAAAAACACCTTAAAGAAGTCTAAAGGTTCCCTCCTGAACCATATTCCTGCCACTCATTCAGAATTGGCGCTGCCACCACAGCAGCTGCCAATGGGCTTTCTCAGCATCAGATCCAGACCCTCGGTCATTGGTCCTCTGAAGCTTTTAAGTCCTACATTAGCCTTAGTCATTTTCACCTAAAGGAAGCTCAGTCAGTTCTATCAAACCGCTTTGCCCAACCTTGATCACCCCTTTACCCCTCACCTAGAATTAGCCATATATCTATCCATTCTTAGCAAATCCCATACATGGCTCAGACTCCCGCAGGAGTCATCCTGAGCATCGGCTCTCGCAAGAGCCTCCTCTATCACCCTCACCTTTCTGTTCCCCGGCCAGTATTGAGTGCTTCTGCTGTTCCCTCCCAGCTCTTTACCCCTTACCTTTGTCTTTCATCTTAACCTCCTTGCTCCATCTTAGCATCACGCTAAGCTCAGACTCCCACAAGAGTCAACACAACTTCGGCTCTTGTAAGAGCCTTTACCTATTGTCACCGATTGGCCAGGCTCTTCCACCAATTTCGCACAATACACATCATCACCTGAGTTCTAATCATGCACAGCTGCACCCTATCACCTGCTACTCAATAAAAGCACACACCTCACACCAATCATTGTCTGGGCTCGTTCCTACGAAGCGGACTCATAGCGAATACTCTCCAAGTGTTCACTATCATTTACCTGCTATTTGATGCTTACTGATTCTCTGTTTGTTTCCAGTCTGTCCAGTCTTCCCCGTATCCTGTCTGTGGTGTGTCCGTCGTCAGTCTGTCTTCCCTGCAAGTCATCTGGTGTGTGCATTCGGTCTTCCTCATCGCCTCTCATCCATCCTGCTAAGAATAAGGACAATATTATCATCCAGGACTTCATTCACGAACCCCTTGTTATACTTCTGTTTGCTCCGCTGTTAAAAAAACATTTACATCTATTAACTCACCCTGTTTGTCCGTCTGCTTCCCTAACACCTGTCGCCCTCACCTACCTGTTTCTTCTGCCAGCGTTGAGTACTTCCGCTTGAATAGTTTATTCTGTTTAGTTATTCACCAGTATCTACATTTGTTTTTCTGCAAAGTAGTGCATTAGCATTTCATGTTAATTACGTTCTGTATTTTGCAGTTATCGTTATTTCCAACAGATCTGCTCTTTTCTTTTTCCTTGCCAGTGTTGCGTGCTCCTGCTGCATTAGTATCTTTCTTATTATATAATATAATTTGTATATTCTGTATAGTAATTGTATAGCATATTTGTGTTACTTACAGCTGCTCTCGCCCTTTTTTACCTGCCAGCGTCCAGCGCTTCAGCTGCTTTATTTTACTTGTGTTACATAGTAGTTCACTGTCTCTTATGTCTTATGTCATTTGTATAATAATTGTATAGTTTATCTGTTACTTCCAGATGCTTTCCTGTTTCTTTTTCCATTCCAGCGCTGAGTGCTTCCGCTGCACCAGTTTAAATACCGGTTTTAGCATTTGGTATTTCTGTGTGGAGTTTGCATGTTTTTCCCGTGTCCGCGTGGGTTTTCCCTGGGTTCCTCCCACCGTCCAAACATGCTCTATATTATAGAATAAAAACAAGTTAGGAAATGGTTTTCCTCCAGCAGCATCACATAGTGACCTGGTCACTATTCTGCAAAAAGAAGGGCTCAAAATCCCTCTGGCCACTGTGCAGGATTTATATAAGTCATTCCCAGATGAATTGATGACTATATATATATATATATATATATATATATATATATATATATATATATAGTCAAGCCTGTAATTATTCATAGCCCTGGCAAATTCTGAATTAAAATTATTTTTATTGGCCAGAAAGTTTTTTTTTTTTTTTTTTCTGACGAAATGATGCAGGCTTCTCTAAAAAGATAATATGATGATGTACAAGAGGCATAATGGAAAAAAAACTTATTATTTCCATTTTGGGCCTCATGATGGCACAGTGGGTAGAACAATTGCAAAGCAAGAAGGTCGCTGGTTTGAGCCTCAGCTGGGTCAGTTTGCGTTTCTGTGTGGAGTTTGCATGTTCTTCCCGTGCTCGTGTGGGTTTCCTCTGGGTGCTCCGGTTTCCCCCACAAGTCCAAAGACATGCATTATGGGTGAATTGGGTAAGCTAAATTAGTAAGGGCTATAATTTAGCCCTAGTTTATGTGTGTGAATAAATGTGTATGGATGTTTCCCAGTGATGGGTTGCAGCTGGAAGAGCATCTGCTGCATAAAACACATGCTGGAGTAGATGGAGGTTCATTCCGCTGTGGCGACCCCTGATTAATAAAGGGACCAAGCTGACAAGAAAATGAATGAATGATTATATTTACATTTTAACAAAAACGTAAAAATGGGGCATGAATAATTTTAGTCTTCACTCTCTCTCTCTCTCTCTGTATATATATATAAATATATATGCGTGCGTGCGTGCATGTGTGTAATATGTTGTCTTCCATTAACTAAATTTGCGAAAGAAAATGAAGTATAATTTATTTCTAAAACGCTAACTTTATTATTTACCAGGTAGCACTATACTATAAGGCAGTGGTATCCAAACTCGTTCCTGGAGGGCTGGTGTCCTGCACACTTTAGCACCAACTTCCTTCAACACTCCTGCCAGGGCTGTTTGATGGAGCTAAACTCAGGACCAAGTTTGGACACTCCTGCTATAAGGTTACACATGTTAAAATTAGTTAAGTTCAATTCACCTTTATTTGTATAGCGCTTTTACAATGTGGATTGTGTCAAAGCATGTCAGTTTAGTTATTAGCTAGTATATTATTAGCTAGTATATAGCTGAGTTCAGTTCAGTTCAGTGTTGTTTAATATTCACTACTTAGAGTTCAAACACAGAAGAGTAATCCATCGGTGCGCAGCTCTAGCTGCAGTCTAGTCGCCGGAGGCTGGAGAACTCGAGGCTTGTCTGTCCTTGGAGGGTCACAGGAATCAGTCTCATGCTTGCTACTCCGCCAAGCAGCTGCTCAGGATACAGCGAGGTCCAGGGTAAAGGAGCCTTGGGATCGTCTCGTCACGGGTCTTGGATCGCATCCGTGGCGCTGCATAGTCTTTGGGGGCCTGGGGATGAGTATCCCCAGTTGGAATAGAGACTAATTAAACTAATTAACTAATTAAGTAAATTAGTTTGCATGACACAATGAACACATTTTTAGTGGTTAGCACTGCTTCCTTACACCAAGGTTGCTGGTTAGAGTTCTGGCTGTTTATTTCACTGTGGTGACTAAACCAAAGGAAAATGAATGGACACAATGAATCCATAATATTTTTACAGATGTTTTTATTAACCTTCATTAACAAAGATCAATAAATACTACAGCAAATGTATTGCTGTTAATTAGTTATTATCATAGTTATATTATAATAAATAAATCTAATAATTTAATAATGGGGCCTTTATTGTAAAGCGACCTGACCTTGTGGCTTTACTCACTAGTATAAATCAAACTGAGACGTATATAAATATATGCATTTTTAATGTGTTTTTTCTATTTATTGGTATAAAGAAAATTACATAAAAAGTGAAATATACTGTTTGAACGAATACAAAAAAACGTCATACATGATGAATACATAAATGTCAGGGTTTCAGGTAGGGGAAAAGCAGCGAGGACCCAATTGCAGATTCAAAAATTAGAATTTATTGATAATAAAATAAAACAAACAGGAACAAACAACCCCGAGGGGGAAAACATTAATTAAAAAATAAACAAACAAACAAACCGACTAGACTGGGCTGGGCTGGCAAAGATCAGGAGCAAGACAGGAGAACACGACAAGACTGGGGTATAATCGACGGTGAACGATGACGAACTGGCACAGGACAGCAGACATGAGGAGAATTTAAAGCATACATGATTAACAAACAGGTGAACATAATAGACTAATAATGGGTTAAGGAGGGTGGGGCTAGACAATAGACAGGAGAGTGCGTGACAAACACAAGCCACGCACTCACACAAAGAGACGAGAACACGCAGCCAATGAGAGAACTCACTAACTGCGTGCTCACATGACGACACAAGCACACGGTGTATGTGTAAACACACACACCACGTGCTGAACACAACAACAGAGGACTGAACGCAAGACACAAGCACACGATAAAATGAAAACATCCTACCGTGCGCTCACACATAAGCACACACATATGCTTCATCCCAGCGCCATCGCAAACTAAACGGAGGCGCAGTGAATGAAGCCGCACGGTGCCGACAGAACAAAACAAACACCAGGACGAGCGCGCGATCGCGAACACGCCCAGACCCCACGCGCCTGTATCAAACAGAAGCGCGCACGGCCCACAATCCGCACGCATACATAGACTCAAGGACAAGACACAGGACTTAGACAGAGCTAGCGTCCGGGCTCTGCCACGAGACAAGGATTAACAAGACAGGATTGGCAGAACCCTGACAATAAAATTATAAAATAATAAATACAGTAATTCACAAATACATGCAAAATAACTATTTATTAAGGTAACCAACATATAATTTCTTACATACATATAATACATTTTCTTTTCCATATATTGTGTACTATGGGCAAAAAGCAAACAATAAAAAAAAAACAAAACAAAAGTAACAATGGGAGAAAGATTGTGAATAAATATGAACTGAAGTCTGCTGAAAAGTGTCCTGTTTCGGAGCTTGAAATTATGCAACTTCCATGTCTGATGTGAAAGCCACGTTAGCTGGTTAACCAGAGATCTACAAGCTGTACGAAATAAACACAACCCACACTAAAAACTAAAACATGCGCTGCCTGCTATAGAAAACAAGGCAACCATTTTAATCAGACTTACAGGTCGGGATTGAGAGGAAGAAACTGTATACGGCTTCCAAATAAACTGAAGTTCAAAATTACCATGTGCTGACAAAATCCCTGTCAAGGTGTGACAAAGTCTCTTGTGAATCCTTAGGTAGCTGCAGCAGTCATCAGTATAGTGACAACAACACAGCACAAGATTGTGGTTGTACTGTGGTATTGTTGTGAGGGAAAAATAGCTATGTTTCCATCCACATATTTTTATGCACATTTTGGAATATCTCATAAAAAATGCTTAATGGAAATTTTAACAATGTGCATAAAAAACATATGCGCACAACTGAGTAGGATCAACTTTATCTGATAAGAAAAAATGTGCACAACAGTAATGGAAACACATTTACAGAATAAATTCCAGCATGTGCATCAAAACAGTCAAGTGATTTTCTTTTAATAGATATGATCATGTGAAAAACGGGCATGGTGGGATGACATTTAAGTGGGGTTTATTTATAAACTAATTTCGAGAAGATCACGTGCTGATGATTGAACACAGCTGGCACCGAATCAGCTCAGTATCTTGTACCAATCAGATGATTACTAACAAACCATAAATAACCAGAGCTTTTCACTCCAGTTATCTTTGTCTTGAAGAATCCCCCCTTCCACCCCTACTCCACCCCTTCTCTGACAGGGCAGCATGGCGGTCCAGTGGTTAGCTCTGTTGCCTCACAGCAAGAACGCCACACGTTCGGCGTTACTGTGCATGTTCTCCCCGTGTTTACATGGGTTTCCCCTGGGCTCCCCAGTTTCCTCCCACCGTTCAAAGACATGCACCATAAGTAAATTGACTACTCCAAAATAACATCCTAAAGACAACTATTAACCAGATATCTCCACACATTCAAAAGTAGGGGAGTTCTCGAGACCTACCTGAGCTCAAACTCTCCTCTCGCCCTTCAAACGAGAGGGAGCCCCAGGCTTGAGGATATTCTGAGCACAGGGCTCTCTCCCGGGACAGTATGCCAAATATGTTTTATTATCAATCCTCAACTAAGTGTGAACTCTTGAAAATGTTGTTGGTCATTCTAAAATGCACTGAAAAGTCTTTCATCAAAGTGGTTTGGTGTAATTACTTGTCAAAAACCCAGAGAGCGTTCTTGTGCCTCTAAAAACCACCGCACGTTCATTGAGTTGCATTTTGGGTTTGGTTTTCTGACGAACAGGTAATATATTATATTATGCAGGCCCACATTTACTTCTCCCACTGCGGCAAATTCTGTTTTTATTAGTGATATTTGGTGCCAGTTCAGTTATGATTTTGTTCTCTTTGACTCGTTGGATGCATTGTTGCCAACTATTTTCAATGAAAAGGTGCTAAGCTCTGCCCGAAAATTCGCTAGATTATGCCATAAGTCAATTTGCATACTACTGACGTCATCACATTTTACCATTTCTATTTGTTTAACAGCCTATGGTTAATAAATTGGTATTTATATTTGCACTACGCTTTATGTAAGCATGTCAATTTAACTAAATTCATAGCTCTTTGAATACAGTTCATCAATATTTATGTGTAATTATTTTGCAGTAATCTCTTAGACGTAATAAACTCAGACAAGTTTCAAAACTGTCAATAAAATATCTGTTGTGAACAAGAAAAGAATAAACGGTCAAATTAGCAGATCGGTTTGACTTTACATTGGAAATACATCACACTGCCGGTGCTAAATCATTTGCCGTCGGTACGCAGAGGAGTGATCTGCTCTCAGGCTGCAGGTGGGAGGGAGAGACTGCTGTAAGAGGACTGACTGTCAGTGCTATGAGGCGGGGGAGGGGCCGACGACATCACCCACAGCTCGTTGAGAAGAGAAGGGACGGTACAGTACGGACACATGACAGTCTAGAAAAATCTCCAGTAACACAAAAAAGTTGCTAGATTTGTCGCTAGTCGTCTTTTTTGAAAATTTGTCGCTGTGGAGTCTGAAGAGTCGCTAAGTTGGCAACACTGATTGGATGGAAACAGCGAAACAGCAATATACCAGTTTTGCGCATAAGTCTAATTCACATCTTTAGGTGAAAACATAGCTATTGATTCCTCACAGCTTTAAGCAGTAAAAAAACTGTGCAAAACATAAACTGTAACAATTGGAAAAAACACTTTTCCCCCTTCATGCAAGTAAATCCCTATTTTATGTTTTTATTCGGATTATTCTTGAGTTTAGACTGCGACAGAAGATCTCTCATCCATGCTAGTAGTCTGTGAATAAACTGATCCTGTGGCCTGTATAATATAACTCTTCATGAACTGCAGTCTGCTGAACGGTGTCCTGTTCAGAAGTCTGAATAGATGCTTCCTGAATTTCTGTCCTACAAACACATAGAGAAACGGATTCACACAGCTGTGCGAGTACGCCACAGCTTCTGTGATCTGCAGACTTAAAGTGATTGCCTTACTACTTTCACAGGAATGAGGTATGACTCCTTTCAGCTCTAAGGCTTTAAAAAAAGCTGCGATGTTATATGGAGCCCAACAGCAGAAGAAGACCACCATCACCACCACAACAAGTCGCATGGCCTGCCTTCTGGATGAGCGAACGGTCAGCAGTTTGATGAGAATCATCGTGTAACAAAATCCTATCACAGAAAGTGGGAGGATTAAACCTATGATGTTCATTTTAATGATTCCGGCGGTCTTTGAACTTTGATAAGAGGATTGATCAGTCGTTGGATAAGACGCACAAAGAGTTTGATTATTTGTTTCTGTGGTTTTGAGGTTTATCAACTCGGGAAAGGATGCAGTGACAGCAGCGACCCATATGACTAAACTAGCTAAGATCCCGTATGTCTTTGTTCTGACTTTCAAGGCGAACACTGCATGAACTACAGCTAGGTATCGATCGACGCTCATCATTACAATGAAGAAAATCCCGCTGTAGAATCCTATGTGGTAGACACTGAGCACCATAGTGCACATAGGACCTCCAAAGATCCACTGGTCTCTGGCATAGTGTGCCAGGAAGGGAAGTGAGGAGACCAAGAGTAGGTCAGCTATAGCCAGGTTCAGAAGACAGATATCAGTCATGCTTCTCAGCCTGACACCCATCAAGACCACCCAGACAACCAGTGCGTTACCTAGAAAGCCCACCACAAAAAACAGGGAGTATAACACTGGGAGGATGCTAGCACCATGTGCTGGATAAACACAGGGTGTTGATTCAGGATCAACATCGTTGTAGTATTCATCATAACTGTAAAGAGCAGGCGTAGTTGGCTGATCAGTAATTGGCCCATCCATGTTTGATCTAGAAAAGGAAAAAATATACATATATGTAAACAAAACAGAGCTCCATCTTTAATAGTACAGTAATATGATATGATCTCACATGTAAGGTGTATGATCATTCAGATAAGGGATGCTGCTGTTTTCCATTTCAGTCCACAGAGACTGTGCAGCTGTGCTGTTCATGACAGAGACAAAAATAATTAATCCAAATCTGATATCTGAACATCAAAGTGCCCTCATGAATTTCATGATCTGCTTTGCTTCTGTGTTTTAATCTAATATTTAAGCCTGGACCACAAAATCAGTCATATGTTGCATGGCTGTAATTTTGGCAATAACCATGCAGTTTATAGGTCAAAATCATTATTATTTATGTCAAAAATCCTTAAAATATTAAGTAAATATTCCTTGGAGTCATTTTGTAACATTTTTTTACGGTAAATAAATAAAAACCCTGTTTTTTATTTGTAATATGCATTGCTAAGAAATTAATTTGAAAAACTTTATAAGTGATTTTCTCAATAAAGTCCTGATTTTCAAACATTTGTATCGCGGTCAAATATGGTCCCGTCCTACAAAAACAAACAAGCATTGAACCATTTATAAAACTGAAAAATGACACTTACGACTGAGTTTGTGGTTCAAAGTCGCATATGGGGACTGATTAATATAACAAGCTTTAATTTAGAAGAACAGCGTTCAGTGTTCATCTTCAGTTTTGAACTATATTTGGCGATAGTGGTTGATCTTACCTTAACAAGCCAGCTGTAGAACTCATAATGAGAGATCTAGAGGAGTTCTGACTGTGTAGAAAAGACAGAGTAGACAGAGCTACAATTCTATGTACATATACATATACATACATACAGTGCTCAGCATATACAGTATACGTGCACCTCTATCTTTTAAATTCAAATTTTTATAGAAGCCTATACAGTATTATATTCGTGCATTTACATTTGTTTAGTCAAATCTGGAGCTAACAAAATAACTTATGATAACGGTCCAAAAACTAGTACACTCAAATTGATATGTTACAGAAAAATATTTATTGCCAACTTAAAAAAAGAGGAAAAATCAAGGAAAGTAAA
>CAIGQQ010034599.1:4958006-4996557 GCA_903798035.1 Danio albolineatus | reverse complement strand
TATGCGTGCTTAACATCATAAGTGGAAATGTTTAAATTAATGTTTTGTTGATGTACACATAAATTAACAAGCACTAGTGCTTACTATATCTTACCCAGCGTGGAGACTTGTTCATCGTTAGTTCACAACAAAGTATCTAAAGCATTCATGTTGAAAGAACTGAACTTTTCCTAAAATGTTACACTTTAATGTTTACAGCAGCATGAATACAACAAACTCATGTATTCTTACTGATGTTCATCTTTCAATGATGATTAACTCAGTTAAACTAAGTAAACTTATATAACTTATAACTAAATTTGGAGATGGTGGTTGGTCTTACCTCAACAAGCCAGCTGTAGAATTCATAATCAGAGATGTAGAGGAGTTCTGACTGTGTAGACAACAGGGAATCGGTGCTTTAAAATGACAATGCAAATAGATCACCTTTAATTTATTCCATTATTAAATATAATGGAGATAAAGCTACAATTACATATTTATATGTAAACATTTCATTAAAGAACACATAAGTTAACATAGAACACAAGGTTTTAAGGTAACTTACCCAGCATGGAAAAATGGAAAAAAGCATTCAAGTTAAAAGACTGAACTTTTTCTAAAATGTTACCCTTTAATGCTTACAGCAAAGCAAATGTTCATCTTACTCATCAACCGATGAACATCAGTAACTATAAATAATTTTTGTTTTATTTGAACAGTGTATGTGCGCACACTCTTTTACATTAAGTTTGAAAGTACAATTTATATATATATATATATATATATATATATATATATATATATATATATATATATATATATATATTGTATCTATACACTGTAATAAAATTTCACATACCTATACGACTATACGAACATCGATCTGTGGTGTAAACCACTTGTGAGATACAGAATTCTTCTGTGACTTTAAATGTTTCCAACATCTGGTTTTCCGACCATAAAAAAAGGTGTGAAACCATAACCTTCCATTACAAGCTGAAACGTCAGTTCAAATGATTGTTGTTCGAAATCATAAATACAGTGCTCTCCAGGCATATTCACACCAATTAAACAGCATTTTAACATACTACTCATAAAAAATAGGTCAAATCAATAATGTACTTGACAGGAGTACTCACAAATGTGGGATTGTGGTGTTTCCCAGTGACCTTCCAACAAAGAAAGGAAGTTGAGATCAGATAAGATCGTATCGTATGAGATCGGTCAAAAAAGCATGATGTATTATAGTTTTTTTTTCCTCAGGCTATTGGTTTTCCTCCATAGGTTAACGGGGTAGGGGCTTTGCAGACTGCAAACTAGTTTCATACTGACTGCAGTAGCAATGAATCGATTGGCTCTCACCATGCTGCACGTTTTGTGAAGAGGAAGCTACAGTACTAAAATGTTCTGTCTATTTAAAAGAAGCAAGTGCAGCACTTCAATCTAAATGACATAGTGCTGTAATGGCACAAAATAAATGAATAGGCTAAACAAAAATTTATGTAAATAGTTAACAAGTTACAACAAGAAAAGCTTTTGTAGGTTTTCATAAGAGCTGAGCAGTGGTGTTAGCGTGTGGTTTGACACACTGTGAGTGTGCACACACCAACCACTTAAAAGCACTTTTAATGATCTGCCCAAACACAGCTTAACTTTTATAGTACGATAGCCTCTGCATTTCTTTATGTGATGTATTACTACACTACATATGCAATGACTGTTAGCTGCACCAACTGAATTTGGTACACACTAATACAGAAAACATGAAAGCAATGAAGAGCATGGTTTACCTTTGCTCTTTTGTGGGTTTTTGTTTCCCTTGCAAGAGTTTAGCTCAAATCTTCTGCAGTCTTTTACTGTGAGAAAAAATGTGTTTCAGACTAATTAGGTTAACATATCAAATGTAACTACACATTTACATATCTCAAAGAAAGCTACTGTGGTACATGATGTTATTGTCAACCCAGGCTCATTCTGAAAATGTACCTCTATATACATTTCTGGAGGCCGTCAAATACGTCCCAGGAGCTACGTTATTTTGCCGTTTTTGTTTTCGCAAATCCACCAAAGGCGGCTGTGTACACTTTTTAAGATCTCAAAATTTCTCTCGCGATTGTCATTTGCACTTGCTGTTCTCACGTAAATCCACCATAGGCTGCTGTTGACTGACTGATTGACTGACTGAATGACTGACAGATCGATTGACCCACCCTCCTCCTTCCCTAAACCCAACCAATAGTATTTTCAAAAGCACCGATTGACCCGCCCACCCACTTCCCTACACCCAATCCAGAAAAACAAAAGGCCGTGGCCTGATTTTTACCACGTTTTCAGATTTTACCACATTTTCACCTTGTTATTTAATTTTTTATTTTATTTTTTGGATTCTGTTTCGGATTCTTCACCGTACACTATCCCCGTCATCGTGGTCAACTGCTCTTCGCTTCTCAGGTCCACCGACGTACATGGCAAGCTAACTGAATAAACTGGTACCAGTGGGAAAGCCGTCCATATGAAGGTAAGCGGTCAGCTGGTAAGCGCGAAAAGGAACAATGCCATATCGCCCTATAGTGTTCGTTTAACACTATAGGGCGCAGCCATACATATCTTCTGGCTACATAATTCTTGATCTGCAGAAATGTATATAGGATTACGTTTTTAGAATGAGCCTATGTTGTACATTGCTAGTGTGTTCTGTTCAGTTGAAGGTTGCATACTGGTCCAGAGATATATAATTCATGACCAAACTTTAACTACAACATAAGTCACAAGTTCATGTGTGCATAGCGGCTACCTTAATTACTTGCTAGTCAGACCACAAATGTACTTTTTCTCTCAGATTTCGCTCCCTGGAGCATCTGACATGTACCTCACTCAGAAAATGCATTGGGCTTCCCCTACCGTAATACACCTAAAACACAGATTGCTGTAAAACTCGTCGCCGGGAAGCGTATGCAGGGAAAGAGTTAAACGAAATCACTTATTGATTTCATTCATTCATTCATTTTCTTTTCGGCTTAGTCCCTTTATTAATCCGGGGTCGCCACAGCGGAATGAACCGCCAACTTATCCAGCATTTGTTTTACGCAGCGGATGCCCTTCCAGCCACAACCCATCTCTGGGAAACACATTCATACATTCTCATTCACACTCATACACTACGGACAATTTAGCTTTCCCAATTCACCTGTACCGCATGTCTTTGGACTGTGGGGGAAACCGGAGCACCCGGAGGAAACCCACGCAACCACGGGGAGAACATGCAAACTCCACACAGAAATGCCAACTGGCCCTGCCGGGGATCGAACCAGCGACCTTCTTGCTGTGAGGCGAACGTGCTAACCACTCGGCCACCGTGGCGCCCCACTTATTGATTTCATGAACACCATAATACCAGCCATACGTATAAAGCACAAATAATGTCTTTCAATTCGGTCAAGTCCAGCGGCTCTCATCCTTAAACCAGTCTCCATCATTGTAAGCTGCTTGCTGTTCTGTCTGTTCCATTGCTCTGTTTTTTTAGATGTTTACCCCCTTTTTTGCAGTCTGAACCATGTCGAATGCACAAAATCACCAATTTGCGCCACAGGATGTCTAATCACTTATTTGCGTTGACTTTACATGTAAATGACTCATCCATGTCTGCTTACTGTACAGGCTGCAAAATACCCCCATGTAATGTAATGATTGTGAGGGCGCAGGTGAGATGTCATTTTTCGAGACACTTAAATACATCTCGTGTGCGGCGTATGCAAAGTCTATAAGTCATGTAAAACATTTAATTGCAAACTGAAATAAATATAGCCTCTCAATCCGTAAAGGAACCAGGAGAGACAATATTTCCTTCTCAGTTAATGGTGAGGAAATCCCATGTTTGGTAGAGCAGCCAGTGAGAAGTTTGGGAAGACCTTACACTGCAGACCTGTCCAATAAACATATGGCTGCTGTTGTCACTGACCTCACAGCTCTCCGGCGGCCTGGAAAAGATTGATCAAAGCTTACTGCCCGGCAAGCTAAAAGTTTGATGTTACCAATTTGCCTTATACTAATCGCTTGATGTGGCCCCTTAAGCTGTGTGACATTGTTTCATCAATAGTTCAGAAGGTGGTAAGTAAAGCTAACAACTACATATGAAAGTGGCTGGGCCTTGCCCGATGTCTATCAAATGCAGCCCTTTTCGGAAGCGACATCTTGAGGCTCCCAGTGAAATCCAGAAGCTTGGGCTACAAGCTAGAGAAGTTGAGGCTGTTGTTCGAAATAAAGGACTCACCTGGTCCGACAGTGCAAAACAGCAACCTCCAAGTAAAAACTGCAAAGAAATGGAAAGCATCACATGCAGTGCACCAGGCCATTAACCGGTTGAAACATCAAGAAATTGTTGGGTTCATGCAACAAGGTAGAGCAGGCCTTGGTTGGGGAACATCACCTAGGATGTGGTCCAAAGCCTCAAAGACAGAAAGGAAAAAACTAGTGATCTCTGAAGTCATGAGGGAGGAAAAAGAGAGTTATAAGATCAAGGCCATAAGCCAATCCCAACAAGGGAGATGGACAACCTAGGAGGCTGTTGTTGACAGGGTTGTGACGTGGACTGATTTGTGGAGAATGACACAAGGAAGGTTGAGCTTCCTAATTAGGGCAACATATGACCCTCTTCCAAGCCCCAAGAATCTGCATCTCTGGTATGGCGCAGAGGAAAGCTGCCAGCTCTGTGGACAACCGAATCCCAGTTTACAACATATCCTGGTCAGCTGCAAGGCAGCATTGAGCCAAGGTCGATACAGATGGCATCACGACCAGGTTCTGCGGAAACTAGCAGAAGTCATTGAGGCTCGCAGACTGGAAGCCAACAGGGCCACACCAGCAATATCTTATGGTCTTTTACAGTTTGTAAGGGAAGGAGGTGAGGCGCTTAGCAGCACCACAAAGACATGGTCTTTGCTGTCACCTGGAAGCAACTGGGAGTTGAGAGCAAACCTTGATCATCAGTTGAAGTTTCCACAGCAAATTGCTATAACCTCCCTCCGACCAGATATTTTGCTCTTGTCCACTATCGCAAAAACAGTCATCATGGTTGAACTAACAGTGCCATGAGAAGACAGCCTGGAGGCTGCATTTGAAAGAAAGAAGGAGAGATATGCAGACCTTGCAGACATATGTAATGATGCAGGGTGGCGCACATTCACTTACCCAGTGGAAATTGGTTGCCGAGGCTTCTCTGGAACCTCCACCCAATGGCTCCTGAAGTCTATTGGTGTCAGGGGCACCAAATTATCAAGAGCAATTAAAGAGCTGACAGAGGAGGCAGAGACAGGGAGCTTCTGGCTAGGGCTTCGGAGGAAAGACAAGTTATGGGGGCGTCAAGGATCCTAGGGTTGGCTGCAGGGGGTGGTAGGGAGACGTCCCTGCCATTGCTCTACCACCCAGAGATGTTCCAGGATTAAAGGGGCGAAACATCAACGATGGGTGACTCCCGACTGATGACCCTGCACCCAGCCTAATTGGCACCGGCGGAGGTGTGTCAGGCTGAAATGCCTTGTAGGCTGTTCTACCTGTGCTTACATCTAGATTTTATGGTTTGGAATTTGATGTTTCATGAAATAATTAAACTTTTCTGCTATTTTTTTTCGCGTTTCATTAAGAATTTTGCAGGATCACAAAAATTGTCATGTTATTATATAATTATGTCATGACTTACAACATAAACTCATTCTTAACTACTCATTAACTCATTATGCACGTCTGTCTAGTGGGTTTACAATGAATAACATTAGAAAAGTGTTCTGTCAGTGTCAACATGAACAGTTTAAACTGTTGGCGGATCTACCGCTGTGGCGACCCCGGATCAATAAAGGGACTAAGCTGACAAGAAAATGAATGAATGAATGCTTTACCATTCTGTAGTACAGCATTATAAAATTTATATTATAACAGTGGTTCTCAAACTGTGGTACGTGCACCACTAGTGGTACGTGGGCTTCCTTCTAGTGGTACTCAGAGGAATCGCTGAGTAGTTACAGTACAAAAACGAACACACTTTTAACCCTTTAACCTTTGAATATTTGTAACGGTTGTTGGGGCGTATCTCGCCTTTTTATATCCCAATGTTGACAGGTACAGTTTAATCACTTGCTTTTCTGACACACAAAACCTACTGTAACGCTGTCCCACCTGCTGTAGTGCCCTTTGGTGGTCTGTTAGGGCACCAGCTTTAGTTTGGGTTTTTGTGTTGTTTTGTAGTCATGTGATCACTCGTTTCCAGCTGCGTCTCATTGTCTAAATAGTTTTGTCTTTTATAAGCCCTGTTATGTTGTGTTTAGTTTGCCTTTGGATTTTGCAATGTTATGTTAGTTCTGTCCTGCCTTATTTGTGGTCTGGTTCTTCGCGTCTGGTTTGTTTGTTCACTTTGTTAAGCATCATCACTATATTTTTGGATTCCTGTTTTTATATTTTTTGCTGGTTTCACTCTTGTGCTTAATTTTTTGCACTTCACGTTTTTGTCAGTTTTGGTACTTTGCATATCCCCTTGTCATTTTGTCTTCATTGTTTTACATTAAATGTGTTTTGCTGCACTTGGATCTTTCCCTTGTTTTTTGTGATACCCAACCGTGACAAACACACAGTAAGCAGATCTAATTTCTAATTTAAATATGTAAATCCAATTCATACATTTAAAATACAAGTTAATGTTTAGATTTTAAAGGCATACAAATAAATCATTTATACATGCAACGTTTATTTCAAAAAGAGTTTATATATCAATATGTTGACCTTTAACCTATATTTATAAGGTCCAGGGAACTTGATGAATATGCTACTTTATGATCATCCTTTTTAGTTTTCTTTTTACTTTTTAAGTACAGTGCCATTTTTAATTAACTTTAAAAAGCACATTTTAATTAAAATGTTGAAGCACAGTACAGTGTTAATGTTCAAATTATTTAGAATGTTAAAAGTGGCTGACAATAATAAATACTTAAAATAATGAGGCAGAATTAATCTGTCTACTACGCTACTGTACTTTAATACCGGTCATTATGGTGGTACTTGGAGAGACCATTTTTTTCTGAGGTGGTACTTTGGTGAAAAAAGTTTGAGAACCACTGTATTATAATATATAGAAAGAGATTGCGTCACTCTGAATGTGCATGCATGAGATTGCACCGGTCTGAGATTGCATTGTGTCTGCAGCCAGACCCTTTTCAAAATTTCATCTCTTCTCAGCAAGCCAATTATTAAGAAAAGGATATATTTAAACTACCTAACTTGCCTGAATTTTGGTAGCTGGTAAACATCTCAATTGTTTTTGTTCTGAGATTTTAAACATTTATTGAACATATACGAGCAATTCCATGCAAATGTCAACCTTGCCATGACAAATATTAAGTTTTCACCAAAATATTCAAACCGTTTCTAAATTTTGTGTGTGTGTGTGTGTGTGTTAAAAAGTATTTTATTTCAAAAATACCCAAAAATGTCTCTGTCAATGTTTTCAAACTATTATATTTGATTTACCGAAGTCACACAAGTGCCAGTTTCACATCTGTCACATCCATAACTGAGCGAGTTAAGATTTATAACAAAGAGGTGTCACATCTATTGTTTCTTTTGGGTTGTGTAGTTTAATTCATAGAATTTCTACAAAGTATGTTGTATTCTGTAAACTGTAAACTACAGACTTTTTCATCACATCCAACACATGTTTATTCTCCTCATTTAAAATATAAATAATGTTTACAGATTGATATTGTTCTGATACCATAACTCTAATCAGATGTTTCAATATAATGTTAACAAATGCTTTCTCTGTGAATTTTTGTTTTGAATTTTTACTACAAATGTCACATCCATAATGCTGCAGTTGCTCATTTATTAGACACATACGCACATATATAATTTAGTTTTGTTAACTTGTCAGTGCATACAGTCTTTCATTTCATTTCATATCAAAACCATAAAACAACCATAAAAACCAAAAGACAATTAAAATGTAGTACAAGTACTACAGTAAAATCCAAAAATAATTAATATAATTTTGTCAGAGCAAGAAAAATGTTTACCAATGTTACTTGCACTTTTAATTTGTCGCAAGTGAATTAATTAATGGTGAAAAGAAAAACGAGGTCTACCTGAAAGGAGAACATGTGACCAGACTCAGATCTCTTGAGAATAAGTGTGATCGCCTTCTGCTGCTGTTCTGTAGTTGGTATTTGTGCGTCCTCCCTTTCTTTCCTCACTTCCCATTTTCTGTTCCTTTTCTCACATCTATAAACACTGTTGAAGACATGGTACTGAGCCAAGAAGACGCAGAAGAAGAAGATAATGTGGTGATATAAATCAGGTGAGATGGAAAACATATACATATCATATAATTTCATCTATTTGTCATCTAATTTATTCATATGTTCATTTTCTTCTCAGCTTAGTCCCTTTATTAGTCTGGGCTCGCCACAGCGGAATGAACCGCCAACTTATCCAGCAAACGTTTTACACAGCGGATGTAACAGCGGCCCCTCCAGCTGCAACCCATCACTGGGAAACATCCATACATGTTTATTCACATACACACACTACGGCCAATTTAGCTAACCCAGTTCACCAATACTACATGTCTTTGGACTGTGGGGGAAACCGGAGCACCCGGAGGAAACCCATGCGAACACGAGGAGAACATACAAACTACACACAGAAATGCCAACTGACCCAGCCGAGGCTCGAACCAGTGACCTTCTTGCTGTGAGGCAATAAAGCTACCCACTGTGCCACCGTGAGGCCATTGGCATATAGCAGGGATCACCAAACTTGTTCCTGGAGGTCCGGTGTCCTGCAGATTTTAGCTCCAACCCTAATCAAACACACCTGATCAAGCTAATCAACTTCTCACTAGGTAAACTTGAAACATCCAGACAGGTGTTTTGAGGCAAGTTGGAGCTAAACCCTGCAGGACACCGGACCTCCAGGACCGAGATTGGTGATCCCTGGCATATAGTTACAGAAGATAATTAAAGTTGGTGGTATTTTGACAAAATTCTGGCAGAATTAGTTTTCCATGGATTTTTTGACACACGGTGTGTATATACAGTAAATACACACACTCCGTGCATTAGAAATGGCTAAATTTGACCAGCCTCCCATCAAGCATATTTTGGTTTCAACATATATCTAATATCTAATGTCTAGTTGGAATATCTAAACATAGTCAGTTGGCTAGGACAAGGCTAAATTTGGGCTGTCAGTGAAAATCTAATAGATGTCTATGAATAGGTCAAAACTAGACTAGTCATCAAATATACAGAAATGAATGACTACGCACATAAAGTCTGTCTATTCTGTCTATTTGACGACTAGTCTAGTTTAGGGCTATTTCTAGATGTCTCTTAGATTTTCACCAACAGCCTAAATTTAGCTGTGTTTTAGCCAAGCTATATATATGTAAATGCAATTTTCATGGCCTTTAATATAGTACACACAAACAGTAATAATAACATTTAACTTTCAGTAGTTAATAATCAAGTACCTTGAAATGGACAATGAATCCTCTTTTGATAAAAAATGATAAAAGCTTCTGCTCTCTGCTCCATACCTGTCAACATTGGGATGTGAAAATACCCCCCAGCCCCAGCCCCTCCCCTCCCCCCTCCCCCTCTTGGTCAAACACAAAACCCATTATCCACTTTCGCTCTGCTTCTAATCGAGTGTACAGAATCCGTTTGGGAAACAGCGTCTGTTTATCACTACGGACGCGTCAGCTGAAAGTCACGCACCTCTATGACTGTTTTGAGGATTGTATAGGAGGAGCGACAGCACCTGTAATAAAACGGAAAGAGAATCCCGCCGTTTTTATGTTTATTTCAGAGTGTTTCATGCCTAAATAAAACAAAAGCACAGACAGATTCCAACAGATTTAAGAACAAGGGCGGCCTCTTGTGGTTCGGCGGTATGGGTTGCGTATAGGAAGGATCAGCTCTTTAATGTTTATTGACACCCGTCGGAGAACGACTGAAAATACGGGAGAAATACGGGAAAATACATTTACGGGATGATAGCGGGATAGAACTGTAAAATACGGGAGAATCCCGGGAAATACGGGAGGGTTGACAGGTATGCTCTGCTCTCGTCCAGGATGACTTCATGACTACAGAAAGAAACGTTGTGATCAATTCAGCACCCTCTAGCGGCGAATAGTAACCATAATATAATGCTCCGATTCCGTACTTCTTGGGAAAACCAGCAACTTCCTGAATAAAATGAAGCATATTTATGTGTCTATATTAGCATTTAGATGTTACAATATAGTTTTCTAGCAAAAGAACAGTGTTTTCAATGAAAAAGACACCATACCTTAACCAAGACTGGGTTTGACTCCGGGTTGATGTCTCCGCTGGGTCCTAAAGGCTAGAATGATGGCGGAATATCTCAAATATGTCATTTATATATCATATATCATTTCCTCAACAAAAAAAAAATAGAGGTGAACACGGGGGTAGGGAAAGCATTTTTATCTGTATTTAGATTGGCTATGAAGCACGCATTTGTATCATAAATTAAGCATCCAGGTGAAACGGATATAAAAAACACGACAGGGAGAGGCAATTTGATTAAAAAAAACACAGCAACATTACTGCGTTAGAGCTTAAATAAACTTTTTAATGCAAAAACAACATCACGTATGCTTATTAATAGCTGTTCTGTATAGTTAAATCAGTTGACTTGAAATTCAAACCAGTTTAACTAACTGGTTAAGTTATTGAGGAAATAACCCAATAAAGGTTTAAAATAATCCAGCAAAGCACCAAATTTTTTAACCCAACCATTGGATTAAATAAATAACCCAATGTTTTTTCGAGTCTATCTATGTATAGATGTCTATTAGACGTCTATTAAACACAAAATTGTTTGCTGGGCTGGTGGCCAATCTTCATTGATACCACATTCCACCAGTAAGAGCAGAGTGTGAAGGTTTAATTAGCGGGGTGTTGGTGCATGTCTGGCTGGCGCATCTGTGACCAAGACAGCAAAGTCTTTGTAATATATTTATTTTAGCAAATTCACTACCCTTCTCTCCTCATCTAGTTGCGGCTTTGATGTGTTGGTGCCAGAAATTGAGTTAGGGTTTGTGAGAGTTTCTTTACATACCATGGTCTCACATTCTAATATCATAGTAAAGGTTTAGGTTTAGGTAGTAAAAATGTAGGTCTAGCTGGAAATAAAGTTAACTCGTTACCTGAGGTTACTGATGTGAAATGTATGCCTTGAGAGGATACATTTCTGAATGTATTTCAGTAATGATCAGTCGAGCACAAGCTTGGACAACTGAGCATAAGGTTAAACTTTGTAACTAATTTTTAGAGAAGTGACCGATGCAACCAAAGTTCAAAATGATTGTTCCTCCAATGCGATTGTTTAGCCTGGCTTTGATTTTTCCATTCAGTAGGCAACATTTTATCAGTGCTGAGCTGATGGAACATGGTAGACATGTAAATCATCTGTGTGACAAGTCTGATTTGCCTAAACGTGTCAATGGATGTGTGCTTATGTGGATATTGAGCCCTGAGAAAGCAAAACATGAGTGGAGTTCTGTGTTTTCAAGTTTATTGATCCTTATTGTGGCTATGTATTAAATCTAGCTATGACTACAAACTTTCAGGACACTTAGGTCTCATGAAAACCTAATGCGATGTCCAAAAACATTTCTTCTGGCCAGGAATAAAATCCTCTTTGTAGCCGTATTGTTGTTCATGTAATTCTTGCCAAGTTGTGTCACTGGGAAGCCAGTTCTTGTGTTATATGAGCCATTTGAAAAGCTTGTGATAGACTGTGTAGGTCCACTGCCAAAGACTAAGTCAGGACATTGGTATTTGTTGACTATGATGTGCTCTGCATCCAGATTTCAAGAAACTGTACCCTTACGCTTCCTCAAGACCCCCAACACTGTGAAAGCCCTTGTAAAATTCTGCACCATATTTAGTTTACTAAAAGTGATTCAAACTGAACAGGGAACAGATTTTACTTCAGATGTTTCAATAGACAATGACAGAATTGAAACTCTCTCACACTTTCCCAGTGTGTTATTGGATGGTTCTACCAAACATTAAAGACTATGATTCATACTTATTATGTTGAACAGAAGGATTGGGATGTCAGTTACCGGGTTTGTTGTTTGCCATTCACGTTGTACAAACTCAACACAAGAAACAGACACAAAGTCCTATTTTTGTTGCAGTAATTTGTTGAAGTCATATGTGCCACGCTCGATTAAAAAAAAATCTGTCCTAACAACTTCCCTTTCTCTAATCACTTCCTGTGAAAGTTGTTTCACCTACTGATTATCTGTGTGGATTGCTTTAGTTTGGGCAGTGTTGCCATATCTGCTGCTCATCTAAAAAAGTCAGAAAGCCTTGCAACGTTCAGTTCAGAACTCTCCTTTATCTACCTCAACTCTCAGTTAATTGGCCAATTTTCATCATTATTTTTAGATGTATAGACTACAAGTTCTGTGTTGAAACATGATAATGCTGATCATAATCAAATTAAGCAAAATAATTTTGCTTAATTTGAAACAAACTATCTTGTGAAGCATGGTTGAGCTTTTCTTAGCTCAAGTACCTGAACTGAGTGTGCCTCCTGCTTCTCAGGAAAGACAATCTAAGAAAAGCGGCTCTATTTGTTTGATCCTCTCAGTGCCGTTTAGCCTTTGATTCTTAGTTTGTTTTGTAGCAAATCTGTTATACCTGTTCCTAAAAAAAATTTTCCAAAAAAGTTTTAAACTTGAGGTTGATGCTAGTTGTACTGGAGCAAAAATGCGAAATGAAAATGGAATAGGCTATATGCACGCATTACTTCCGCATTTGTCGAAAGGCCGCCATCCAACTTCCGGTCTGGGTGATTTAAAGCGGAGGTAAACAGTGTTGCGGCAGAGTCGTCAAAATTTACTCGCTGTTTGCGGGAATTATGGTCAACAATGTGCAAATGATTGTCCGGATGTGCACTACAACACCCCTGAGCAAACTTGAGAAAGGTTTCAAGTTTTATGCATCTTCGTACCTGTGCTATTATGAAGGTAAGTTCAGCTAGCATGTAAGCTAACGTAATGCTATTCGTTGGATGCGTCCATCTGCAGCTTTATCACGTTAGTAAAAATATCATGTGTACGTAATTCTGTCTCAAAGTGTCAGGTAAAACAGGACAAGAATGAGATCTCAGTGAGAGCTCATTACTACCAGTCTATGAAGAAATCGGAGTCTCTTCACCAGCTGAGAGCAGGATAGCATAAATGTGAAGTTCTGTCCAGTTCATGTTTTTTCTGTTCTAAAGTGACCACCAATGTTCAGTTCAGATAATCACAGAAACACAGATGTTATTTTAGCCTGTAAGCATGATTATTGACAAATAGCACTGTGTTATTGCTGAGAATTATTGCTGAAACAGTGGGCAATACAGATGCAGTGTAACAGTGTAGATGACATGCTGTATATTTAGTCTATAACACTAATTAAAAGGGAGGGTGACCCAAAACAGGTTTCATTAGGTAATTTAACATCAACAATATGTCTATTGCAATAGTTATTCGTTTTTTATGTTAATGAACAAATGCTTATTCATTGTGCTTGTTAACTCACAATGTATTCGCTAATGTTAACATGCGTGACTTTGACTTTTAATTTAGTAGTAAATTAGTTTAACTATGATTAAGTGCTGTACAAGTATTGTTTATTGTTAGTTCATGTGAGCAAATACATTAACGAACATTAACTAATGAAACCTTATTTTAAATTGTGACTAATGGGGAGTTGCTTTTAAATTGTTTAAATTAATGATTTACAGTGTATTAACCCAATGATACTGGTGCAGATGCAGAACGCATTTCACTACCTCACACAGTTCTACCTCAAACTGTTCAGGTCTTTACCTGTTCCAAATATAGGTGGTTAAGGTTCTAAATGTGTTGCTGATATGCTTAAAGTGATAGTTCATCATCCAATATTAATATTTACTCTCCCTCAAGTGGTATTAAACCTTTAAGAGTGTCCGTCTCATGTTGAACTCAAAAGAAGAAAGCTGAAAACCTGTAACCATCGACTTCCATAGTAGGAAAAAGAACTACTATGAATATCAGTGGTTTCCAGCTTTCTTCAAAATATCTTCTTTTGTGTTCAACAGCAGAAACAAACTCAAACAGGTTTGGAACAAGTGAAGGATGAGTAAATTGAATTTTTAATTTTGGGTAAACTGCCTTTAATGACTCTCTTTAAAACCCTTTAATATTCTTGTTTCTGTTTTCTAGGTAACATTATGTGATTCAGAGCTAGAAGATTATACGTGTTACTCCATCCTGGAGCGGACAACCATCAGGAAAACCATGCCATCATCTGCTAGTTATTAGCTCCTGCTCTTGTGTGGATGAAAATGGTATATGCAAACATTTGGTTGCTTTCCTTTTCCAGACAGCCCATTACTCTGAAATGTGTAATGTCTGTTGTCCCTCCTGCACCCAAATGGAACAGAAGTTGCAGAAACCATGAACAATGGTTTGAAATGGATCGATTACGTGTTAAGTTCCATGAAACAGAGGGGTGATTTATTTATTTATTTTTAAATGCGTATCTGCCCAAATACCTCTATGCACAAGTAACAGAAGAGGCCCCGTGCTGAGAAAACAACTGATTCAGTGTTATTGTTTCTGTTCATCTGAATAAAATATATTTTTTTAAATGTTACATTTTTTTGACCATTTAATTTCTAATTATATACAGTGAATAATAGTTAATATGTACCGTGAATAAAATAAAGGACTTTATTCTGAATTAAAAAATGCAATTAGAAAGTAGCTTAAGAAATGTTTATGTATATTAATGTTCAGGGTTTTTGTTTTCACTTTAAAGGCAATGAAAATAAACCATTATTTGCCATAAAACCTCCTTTCTTTACATGTCTGCATCCGCTTGGCAATCGAGCCGCGATCAGGTTACTAAACTGGAAATGTCTGCTACACTCTTTCTGATACTGTAAAATTCTCACGTCGAATATTAACAACCCACCTCTTCTGCACGACTTTGTCTTTTGGAAACATGTGGAAACGGAGGTAAGAGTTCAATTTCTGACGCTGTATTCTGTTGAACTCAGCAGTGGTAGCTAAAAGTGCTGTTCTCACGTCATTTAAATGACACTTTCAAACGTTTAGATGTCATATTAATGTAGCTGACATAAACATATATAAGTAGGCTATAATGGCATAAAACATTAAGACGATTCTTCAAAACGTTAGTTGTTTTGATCAGTCGCGCTCCTGTATTAGCACTGTACTGTATGATCGGCGGAAACTGAAAGGCGGCCTTACATTTTACCGGAAATGCGTCACGCGCCGCCGTGCATATAGCCTATTTGTGAAACACTGGGAATAACAAGACAGAAGAGCACATGGCATCAAACAAGACTGGAGCAGTGAGTGCCACAGCTCTGCCACAAACACCAAGAGACATAAAACAACAACAACTCACACAAAAATAACACAAACAAGACAAGGGGGGAGGAGTGAAACAAAACAAATGAATTAAACTAACTAATTAGTCCAATAGGGAACAGAAGACACACCCAAGCCACATCCCTTCATGCCATCCAGGGAGGAATGAGAGGGCAAATCCAGACTACAATTATCCAGACAACAGTTAGGGAGGGTTAGGAGGGCCAAAACATGGCAGAAAAAACAAACTAGGGAGGGACAGGCCATGGAGGGGACACTGGAAGGGGGCCAGGGTGGAGCCAGAGGAACAGTCCAGGGAGGAATAGGAGGTGCTGATCTAGAGAGTATCAGAAGGGACAAACAGGGCATGAGGCTTGACAGGAGCAGGGAACAAGTGGACTGCATGCATGACTGGAACCGACAGGGCTTTGAGCTTGATTGGAGCTGGCAGGGCTTTCAGTTTGACTGGAGCTAGCAGGGTTTGATCATGACTGGAGCAAGCAGGGCTTTGAGCTTTAGTGGAGCTGGCAGGGTTTTGAGCTTGACTCGAGCTGGCAGGGCAAGAAGCTTTAATGCTCTAGCAGTAAAAGGAGCCTAACTGGTACTGGTGCTTTTAAAATTTTACTGACTACCTACAAAGCCCTGAACGGCTTAGCTCCCTAGTATTTAAGGGAGCTCCTGGTGTATTATAACCCATCACATCTTCTACGCTGAATTAATTCTGGACAATTGATTATTCCCAGAATATCTAAATCAACTGTAGGTGGTAGATCTTTCTCATATCCTGCACCTAAACTCTGTAACAGCCTTCCTAGCACAGTTCGGGAAGCAGACACACTCTGTCAATTTAAAACTAGATTAAAGACACATCTCTTTGCATTAGCATACACATAAAACACAAATGCTGTTGAAATCCAAATCCTCTGAAGGATTGTTAGTCTGCATTATTTAGAGCAACCAGAACACTTCCTAAAAGACATTAGCATCTGCGCTTATGTTAGTCTGTTTTTTATCATTCCCGAGATTTCCATAATCCTGGACCAGGCCGTATCCTGAGCAGCTGCTGTGGTGGTTTTGGTGGAGTGACTTCAGTGATAAAAAAAAGTCCTCGCATTGTTCCTAAAGGGCTAGCCTGTTCACCAGTCAGTGACCCCTACCTGCGGCTTCTCCGCGATGGACGTCTAGCGTTCTCAGGCCTCCGGCACCTAGACTGCAGCTCTGCACAAGACATCTGGCCATAGGAGAAATGGTCGTGCCCAACTGAGCCTGGTTTCTCTTGAGGTTTTTAATTCTTCACTTTCACTGTCGCCACTGGCTTGCATGGTGCGGGACCTTTAGAGCTGTGCATCAATGGATTAATCTTCAGTGTTTGTAACTCTCAGCAGTAAATATTAAACCACGCTGAATTGAACTAAACTGAACTTCAACACTGAAAACTGGACTGACACTGTTTCAATTTTTTATAATGCATGTGAAGCTGCTTTGACACAATCTATATTGTAAAAGCGCTATACAAATAAAGATGAATTTAATTGAATTGAATTGCTGGCAGATAAAGGTTCTGGACCAGAGCCTGTAAATGCTTAAATGGAGTGTTTACAATGTTACTTTCACAGACAAATTTAATACTAAACCCGACACTGGCGGGCACTCTGGGGTTAAAGCAGACACTAGTGAGCTCTCTGGGCTGACTCTGGCAGGCTAGCTTTGAAACAATTCATAGTTTCTGTTGATTCAAGTTAACAGCCTGTTGTTTTACTGATCACAATCCTTTTGTGTTTCTTCAAAAGTTCTGAAATAAAATCAGAGGCTCAATCAAGTGTTGGGCTTAAAATTTTTAAGACTTTAATCTAGAAATCCAGTATACAAAAGGCAAACATAGTGTTATTGTTGATTCTCCATCAAGATCATGTATGTAAACATGAACATGCTTATTCTTGGTGGTGGGGGTATCGCTTTATGTACTAATTATGTTCTGTTTGGGAAGTGTCCTGCGTATGTCTTGACAACCTATAAGTGTCCATTCATCACTTCCTGTTTAATTCGTTGAGCTCACTTGTGCTTGGTTGTGCTGTATTGCCTCTGCTAGAGAGAGAGCATTATGAGAATGTGAAGCTACGTCTCTGTATTCATTTGAGAGTAGTCTGTTATCATTTGTTCAGTGTTACAATGGATGTCTGACCCCTGCCTGTTCATTGACACTGCTGTAAAGTTTTTCCCTATGGAAAAATGAGGGAGCTCAACACCATTTCTTTTGTATTTTTAATTTTTTTATGGAAAGGGAGTTAGAGAACAAAATGGATTTTCTTTTTGTTTGTTGAAAATAGGGAAGCTGAAGGGAATTTGATAGCGTTATGAATTAAAACAGGGCTTGGGCCTACATATGATACTTGCACATCGCACATGTCTGAAAGAAAGTTCCAACCTGTGAAACCTGGCTTCAAAAGAGGACAATGTTGATGATGTCACACTTTTAGGAGCTGAGGTAACAGGAGCAAGTTTACAACTTTTTTCTTAACCATGTTTTTGCTTATGCATTCTGATTGGATGTAGATGAAGAAACTACTAAAGTTTCATACAATGCTAGTACATTACATAAGTGTCAAAATATGCAGTGGTTCTCAACCACATTCCTGGAGGACCACAAGCACAGCACATTTCTATGTCTTCTTAAAAGATGGTAATTTAAATGTACTCACCCTGAAGTGGTTCCAGGCAGTTTTGAGTGGTTTTAAACCACAGACTAACCTAAGATACCCTGCATAAAAAGCAATACCCTGTTCAAAATTTACAGCAAAAAAATGACATTATTTTGAAACTTACAGTTAAGTTATCAGTCCATCACCTTTTTCATTACATCACACGCAAGCACTGTAAAATCATCATCAGATTGAATGGAGTAATACAGCACCTGAACAAATATTTTTTGCATTTTTCCTTTTGACTGCTCAGACTGCTGCATCGTTGTCATCATTTCAGATTTTTTCAGTTCTTTCTTTCTTGGAGTGACCCAGAATGTGGCCGTAGCCATGATATTTGCATAATCAAAATCGCAAAGCCAACCTCAGGAAGTGGTTACCGTGCATGATCATAAAGTCCAATAAAAACATCAATGAATGAATAACATCATGAGTTTCATCAGCTACTCAAAACTGTACATATGCCAATACAAAGCTTTTGGTCGATTTTAAAAAATATAAAAATTTGCAGACTTTTTTTTTAAAGATTTAAATAGCTAGCATTTAAAGGGGTGGTCCAGAGTGTATTTTTAAGGCTTGTTTGTGTTTATTGTGTTGTTTGTGCTTCATTTGTAAAAAATCACGTTATTTTTCCATATATCTTACTTTGATTATATACAGCTACTCAGCTAACATGAAAATGACTGTCATATTTCCTGGTTCCTCCGAAAGCCCGCCCTCAAGAGGCTCTAATTGGTCAGCTAACATAGTAGCAGCATCACGCCTCTACTAGCACATGCTTTGCCTCTGCTATGTAAATACTGTCAGTCAGTGTAACTGTAAATGACCTCTCAAATGCTAGCTATATTTATTTTTATAATTCTCTCAACATAATTAAAATTAAACTGTAAGCACTTCTCTCTTTGCGTCGTATCCTTTGGAAACCCAAATACAGAAACCGAATGAGCTCTGTGGAAATAGAAGCATGTGGATGCCATTTTAGCTTTCTCTGCTATTACATTACAGGGCCTCTGGCCACGCTCCTTTGCTGTACGGGGTGTATGCGTGTAACCTGAAGGGTTTATAACATCATTAACATCATTTGGGGTTTTTTTTGTAGTCCCCAAACTTCATTCACTGTAGGCTTTGCTAAGCTAACTCTGTAAGGGTGCTTTCACATCTGTGGTTCGATTTATTCGGTCTGGACCAAGGGCAACGAATGATACATTGTAGCATTTTTCTGCCGTTTGGGGTCCTTTTCACACCACACTGATTGCTTTGGTCCAAAATGCAAAACCAAAATGCAGTCATGTGACAAAATCCACATCACTCATTGGCCAGATGTTATTGAATGCATTTTCTAAACTGCTTTTCAATTGGTCAGAATTAATGTGGAACTCCCGCAAGTAAACAAACCGGCAGACATAAAATGCTGTTGCACTGTCTGAATGTATCCCTGGTCATAGCATACTATATAGTTTGCATACATCACTTTAAACAAACTATACACCTCGAGAATGAAGCGCGGCTGTGGCTGGAAAACAATGCATTGCAATCGTTGAATGCGTTAGGAGGAGGCGTGATTAATTTAGCTAAACTACGACATGGTCATCTTGCGGAAATATTACCAACGATCCATCAGGTAATGTTTTTCCCTCTCTCTCTCTCTGTTTAAAAATGTTGGTAAAGCGCTGTCAGCAAATATTTTTCCTCCAAACCACATTAGATGGGACAGTGCATCGGACTACGGCAGCTGGATTAGTCCAAAAAGGCACAATACTTTTTGCTGTTGGATCTGTTTTAGTTTGGATCATGTTCTCACCACAAATGAACCACTCCAGGGTTCGTTTGAAAGCGTACCAAGACCACCTCTTCAAGTCGGTCTCGGTACGCTTATTTGGTCCACTTTTGGTGTGCACTTGATTGCGATTGCTACATCCACACCTGCCTAAACTAACCGCACCAAGAGGGAAAACGAACTCTAGTGTGATTCAACCGAACTAAATAAGGCAGGTGTGAAAGCACAAAGCCAATGTCTCCCTTTTGCATTGAACTTTGAGCATCTTACATTTAGAGATGCTGTTTATGTTTACACAGCTACATTACACATCAACTAAAGTTTAAAATATTATATTGTAGTGGACCAACCCTTTAATCCATGGTTAATGTCACATTACTTAAAAATATTCTTTGGGCAGGTTTTTTAAAAATGACTTTTAAATTAGGTGTTACGTGACACTCGATGTAACACTTGTCATGTCAGCAGCCTTTATGTCCTGTGTGTGCATCAGAGCGAAGGTACACAGGAAATCCACCTCACTCTGCAAAGCAGAAACTTGTGGCTTTTTGTTTTAGCTTAATGATAAAGTCAAGGGTTGGGGTAAATTTCCCTGAAGCAATGCAAAGTTATGCTTTCAATAAGTTATTTAGGTTTCGCAGAATAAAAACTAACTAATGAACTAAATAAACAAATGCTTTATAAAATTAATTATTGAATCATGTAATAAAACAGAATGTTCAATATTAAGCAACTGAGTTAATTTTTCATCTTCTGAAATTAATTTTTCAGGTAAAAAAAAAAGCGTTGTTTTTCAAATTGAGCCTTTATTTTCATAATTCACACACATTGTGTGCACTTGTTTTATTATATGGTATTACTTTATATTGCCATTCCCTGTAACTGAATTTAAGTTACATTGAATCTACATGCCAACTAATTCTTAATAGATTATAAATTGACTGTTAGGGTTAGGGTTAGTGTAAGCTGACATGTACTTGCAAAGTTTTTTTCAGTCAGTTAAATGTGTTGAAGGAGCAGTATTAGCAGATATTAAGCAGGCAGTCTACTAATAATCAAATGAGAAGTAATTGGCATGTAGTTGCAATGCAACTTTTAGTTAACAAAATGTGCAATAGGGACCATCAAAATAAAGTGTTACCTAATATATGTATGCTATGGTATGGAATATATGGTGATCATATTTTGCCGCAAAGGAAAAATGTTTATTTCTGCAATGAATTCAAGACTAGAATTACATTATTCATTATACTGTTAGCCAGCATGTGAAAGATATTTGGTACTAAGCCCGCAGATGCACATGACTGCAGTAATATACAGTAATATGCCTTAGGGAGAGCTCTTGTGGCAAGAAGTAGAATGACAACATACTTTAGAAACAGATGTATATTTATTTGTTTATTTACATATTGGTGAGCATGTCGATATATTTATCAATGTGTCTAAACATATAGTTAATGTAAAAAAAAAAAATTAAAAACATTAGCGATATACAATATTCATATACATCAATCCAGTGATGATTGCATGCTAAGTTTCTCACTATAATTAACACTGCTCTCATACATCCTCTTTTACCCATGCAAGGGGCATGTTGTTGTTGGTTTTTTCTTTCCACTCCTGTGGTTACAGACTTCTGTATATGGGTGTTTGGGGGAGAGATATTAAGGAACAGAAGCTTGTGGGTAGCACATCAATGATTCAACATATGTTATATATATTTTGTGCTGCACGAATTAAATTCTCAGAGCACAATTTTAAATAAAACATTCAAAAACCATTATAAATATATAGAACTTATATAGTTTGCTGACTTATGTACTTCATTCATTCATTTTAGTCTTTATTTCAGAGGTTGTCACAGTGGAATGAATCATTCCAGCATACTGTATGTTTTATGCAGCGGATGCCCTTCCTGCCACAACCCAGTTCTAGTAAACACCCATACACATTTATTCACCAGGGCCAATTAAGTTTATTCACTTCAACTACACTGCATGTCTGTGGGTGAAACACCCGGAAACCCTAACTGGCCCAGCCGAGACTCAAACCAGCGACATTCTTGAGGCTACAGTGCTAACCACTGTGCCACCCCCTATGTACTTACATTACCATAAATACAAATGTTTTAAAGAACATTAAATCCAGAAATAAGCTATTTAACATGTGAAGTTGACCGTGTCCTGTGTTGCCACGCTAATGCCATCCTCAGTTTCCAGTTCGTTTTAATAGAAACAGAGAAACACCAAAGATGTTAACAGAAACTTAAATGAATTTAGTATGGTGAAAAAGCTTTGCTTCTCCATGTGATCATGACCGAGAAGAACTAGACGTTTTGAATAGCTCATCCATTAACATGATTTCTGCAGTAGTCCTGTAGGATGCAACTAAGATGACAACTACCATGATTCTAAACTCAGTCACTCACGGCACCATCAAACTATTGCTCTTTCTCAATTCCAAGAACGGACTCGTGTTCTTGTGAAGACCGGTCTTGCCAGGTCACCTCAGAAGAACGAACTCAGGAGACCGCGAGGACAGAGAACGCGTCCTCTGAGAAATGAGATGTTGCGTTCTTCCTGATGCTCACATGACCTTCACGCGGTTATAACTGATTTTTTTTTAAACATTACAACATTTATATTGTGATTTATTGTTTTTTTGCCTTTTCAATATATATATATATATATATATCGCATGCACAAAACCTTTACAAATATACAGTGTACAATACAAATAAAACAGATTTTAATACAAATTTCAGCAAATAACCAACCTTATTGTGTTCATGCCTCTATTAACATTTTCATGTTAATGTTTACTTTCACCATCCCGTTTTGGAGAACTCCTGAGATATATAAGTTTTCAAGAGTTCACGCTTAGCTGATGATTGATTATAAAGCTTGTTTGGCATGCTGTCCCGGGAGAATATTATTAGCATATTGAGAAACAGCCTGTGTCTTTGTTTGTTGTGAATATGTGCCATCTAGTGGTAAAGACAACATACTGTGCCTTTAAATGATAGTTGCACTTGGATGTTGTTGCTGTTTTGTTGGTTTAAAACTTCTCTGGATACAAGCATCTACTATAGGTTTAAATGTAATTACAGTATGTACAAAACACAAAATAACAATAGTAACACCAGCCAAATTTGGAAATAGCATTAAAAGAAAAATTAAACTTGCGTACTTTTCATGGGAGATGTAGAGAAAATAGCTGTGTTGGAAGTGTCGTTCTCTGAAACTCTGGATTGCAATGGTGTCGATTGGTAGGCTTTCAGGCACCGAAGATATTTTGAAAACACACTTGCTAAGTATTTCCTAAACTTTTCTCCAACGAAAGCGTAAATAAATGGATTCACACAGCAGTGTGTGAGCGCAATCGTCTCTGTCACATCCATGGCCATGTTGATATACTTATAAGACTCACAGCTCAATAGCATTTCAAATTCGTGTAAGGTTTTCAGAAACACCACCACATTGTAGGGTACCCAGAAGACCACAAACATGACAACAATGCCCAAGATGAGCTTTATGGCTCGATTCTTCTTAGAGTTTTTTGTCTTCTTCACAACCTTCAGTACCCTCAGGTAGCAGTAAGCTATAATGGGCAAAGAGATGACCAGTCCAACTGCATTTTCACCAAAGTTACGGAAAAGCTTCCACTTTCTGGCCGACTCAGCAGGATAAATTCTCTGACAAGTGGTGGATTCGTTTTCCACGACCATCGCTGCAAAGATGACCTCTGGAAGGGCTGCGCCAATGGAAACCATCCAAATAATGACACTTGCGACAATGCCGTAGCGCAGCATCTTCGCTCCCAGCACTGCGACGGCGTGTACGATGACAAGATACCGATCCACGCTCATGAGAGTCACAAAAAAGATCCCGCTGTAAAATCCCACTTGATACGCACCCGCCATAGCTTTACACATTGCGTCGGTGTTCAGGTAGTGGCCTTGAGCATAGAGAGCCCAGAAGGGCAGTGAGAGAACCATTAGTAGATCAGAGAGGGCTAGATTCAGCAGGCAGAGGTTTGTCATATTTTTCACACGCATGCTTTTCAGAAGGACCCATAAGACAATGATGTTGCCAACAAGGCCGAACACAAAAACCATGTAGAAAACAGCAGCCTTGACATGTGGATTAAGGGATGCATTTTCTGTATTGCACATGGTCGTTTCATAATAGTAATCAGTTGAGGGTTCCATACTGTAAGAAAGAGTAAATGTAATTTAGTGACATATTTTTGAACATAAAACAAAACAAACTGCATGACATCCTGATAAACTGATTACGCCGGTATTATTGCTGACTACGAGAGATAGATTGTATTGTACTGTTGCAAAAAAGCAAGGTTGAATTTTTTTAATTATGCAGAAATACTTTGAATTGTTTAATTTTGTTATAATATAATGTGTATTGGTTAGTTTTACTGTACTTGTTGACAGTGGTGGAAAGAGGATTGAAAGATCATACTTAAGTAAAAGTACCATTACTTGCTTAAAAATGTAGTGAAAGTTTTTTACATTACTTAAGCATCTATAGCTTGTTTTCATTTTGAGCTTTATAAACTAGATGATGGATAATAATGTCTTCTTTCTAAAGATACATAAACTGTGAATGTAGACCAAATCATTCAGCAACTGTTAATGTTTTTGTTTGGGAAAGTCAGTTTTGAGAAAATGCCTATGACGGTGAGGGAAAGAAGGATACTGATATATTCTCGGAAAACATTTTACAGAAATCTCATTTTGCATGCTATCTTCATCAAATTTGAAATATCAACTCATGAGACACTTGGCTTTGAAGTCATATTTTTTCTAGGACATTACAATAATGTTTTCCTGTGTTTGCATAAGGAAAAACAAATATTGAACACAATATTTTTTTTTTTACCTCATGACTTCATAATGTATACATTTTTTTAGATTATTTAACATGTAACTTCCCCTTTCTGGAAAGAGTCTTCTTTCCAGTGATACCTAATTTGTGTTTGTAGCTTACTGGAGTCAGGAAATTTTACTGTTTATTGTTAGGTAGGTGTAAATCGCCAAAACTGAGTGCTGGCAAACAGTTAAAGTATCTGTTGTAAATATTTCTCAAAGTATGAGTAATAAGTAGCCTTTCCAAAAGTATTCATGAGTAGTAAGTAGTGAGTATTACGCTTTAAAAGCGGATGCATTTACATGTAATTTGTGGAATTTGTTTAAACGTAACATTCTGTAGTGCATCTTGTATTGCCCAGCAGGCACACAATATCATAAGGACGTTGAGAGGTGCCTTTTTTGAATGATTTACTAACGGCCACGAGCGTTGTGTGCCCAGCTTATGCGCCCTACGCGCCTCTTGTTTTAACCGCCTACTGTGCCTCGCGTTTTTGCCCTTGTGCACCGTGCGCTCGCAGTTGAAAAAGAGTCAACTCTGCGCGGAATTGCGCATTATGCCAGTCGCGTCTCTTTCATTCTCCATTCAGTCTCAATGAAAGCAGAGGCAGGGTTTCCATTGAGGTGACTGTAGTGTTTGTGTAGTCAAGACTACTACAGAGACTTTTGAAGACGGAGGAGAGACTTGTGGTTTGCTGTTTTGAGTTATCCGTGTATAACTCACAATCTTGAATATCACAATATTGTTAAATATTAAAATTATATTCATATCAACAGGAACACTCTTGCACAATACGCAGCTGATTCAATCGTTGCCTAGCAACATGCTTCTTTTTTTCTTGTCAACAAAAAAGGTAGTGCGGTGCGCCTCATGTTTTTGGAACGTAAAAGCGCGTTCGGTGTGATTGGACACTAACGGCCGCAAGCATTTTGCGAGCTGCTTTTGCACCTCGTGCGTCTCGCATTTTAACCACCTGCTGTGCCTCACGTTTTTGCCATTGCGCACTGTGTGCTCAAAGTTAAAAAAAAAAAAAAGTCAACTCTGAGCAGAAAAAGAGCGCTATGTCAGTTGCGTCGGTTTTATTCTCCAATCAAATGAAAGCAGAAGTGGGGTTTCCGTTGATGTGACAGCAATGTTTGCGTTGTCAAGACGACTACGGAGACTTTTGAAGATGGAGGAGAGACTTGTGGTCGCTGTTTTGAGTTATCCGGTGCTGTATGAATCACACATCTTGAATATCACAATACTGTTAAATATTAAAATGATATTATTATCAACAGCAACACTCTCACACAATACACAGCTGATTCAGTCATTGCCTACCGACATAAAAAGACGTTTTGTTTTTTTCTTTTTTTTTTTTGTCAGCAAAGAGGCAGTACGGTGCGCCTCGCTTTTGATAAAATGGAAAAGTGCGCTTGGTGTGATCAGCCCCTAAGACGTTAGTTTTAGTTTAGATTTAGGTCGTGACCTCAGGTGACCAAAATTCAATGTCTAGCCAGTGTCTAGGGACAACATTATTTCATCACATCAGTTTAATTTTTGTCAGGAATGGTAGTTTACTAAGTTTACTTAAGTAAAGTTAAGTTTACTAAGTAAACTACCATTTCTGAGAAAAAAAAACTCAACCACAGTAATTTGAGTACTTGTAATTTGTTACTTTACACCACTGCTTGTTGAAACCATGAGAATCTCATATTGTAAAAGTTGTCGAATGGTTCTAACGCATTTATTGTATTTGCAAGCCTTTAAAATGTGGGTTCTTTACTCTAACAACAAAAAAATTGGTTTTCTTAACAAAACTTGCATTAAATATGAACAAACCTAACATGGAGTAAGTGTTTTTAAATAAATAGTTTAACCCAGTAATTGGGTTTGTCTATATTTTACCTAAATTTACTTTAAACCAACCCAGCAGTTTTAGAGTGTTCTAGTAATTCAGAGTAATTCATCTTTATGTACATGTTATACATAAATTATGCATTTTGATTTGTTTAGTATGCCCTAAATTAGATATTTTAAAACTCAAATATAGGTGAATTTATCCACTGGGTTATTTTTTTAAGATTTTAATTTAACATAATATTTTTTTAACCCAAATGTTGGGTTTTTCCACATTACCCTAATTACATTTGACCCACATTTCCTTTAAAACAAGCCAGTGTTTTTAGTGTTCTGTGTCTCTAGAAACTAAGAGTAAGAAGCAAAGACGTCAATTTAGCTGCACGTTACATAAATGACGTTTAATAATTTGTTTAGTTTGCTCTATTAGTAATGTTTTATTTTCAACCCAAATGTAGATTAATCTAACCACTGGTTTATTTTAAAACTTGTAAACATTTTTGACCCAGATTTCGCAGAAAACACTGGGTTTGTCCATATTTAACTGACATTTGAGTTGAAACCACTGGCATTTTATGAATTTTTCTAATATCTCAATATAAAATATGAGCGTAAAAATTATTTGAAAGCACTGCTTAATCAAAGCTCAAAGCAGCCACATTCAGACTTCTTTCAAATAACAGCACTTGGAGGAGGTCGCAGTCATGCTAAATAACCACAAGGTTCAGAAGCATCCCACCGCAATCCCACTATCATACAATCGATGTCTGTGATCTCATATACTGTTACAATTACAGTACTTGTACAGTACAATTAAAAAGGAAGTTCAAGGGATTAACAAATCTCATCTTACGTGCGATATAAAAAGTAAATGTAATATATCGAGCAGTTTAAATAACGTATTCTGCTTTATTTATGGACCATAAACAATTAGAATTCTAAAAAAGAATCTGTTTACCTGGTCGTATACGCTTCAGTCATGATAACAAACTGCTGCCACTGTTGTTGTTGAAATCCTTAGACTTTGTTCATGGAGTACATTTCACCCCCTTTCTGTACATTTGCCTTCAGCAAATTTCCTGTAAAATGAAGCATGTTCATGTGTGAGTGTGCTTTTCTGCATAACAGTATCTTGCAAGACGAAGTGAAGATCTGAACACGTTTCCTGTCAGTGCATTGAGGTTAGCGAGTTTGGATGCACAAAAGAAATTCCAGCGGAATAGATAAAACACTAAATCTTAGTCATTTGAGTGTATGATGGCTACCGAATGAACGCTAATATCTCCCCCCACCCACTGTTTTGATATGATGTTTTAAAAACAGTGCCATCCCACACCAATAAATATGAATGTCTGGCATGCTGAAAAGAGTAATATCTTTGCTCTTTTGACCTTCAGAGATGAGTCAGTTTACAGCAATGTTTTTAGAAAATTAGGATGGCAGTCTTTCAAAAATTTGTCTCTTTCAATGCTAGCCTTGATTTGTATATACAACACATCGTTTCAATTGTTTCGTTTGTGCTCAAAACAGTGTACTTTGAAAAAATATTCACATCCGTTTGTCAGAATCACTGATACCATGTTAAAAACTTTCAGATATGTTTAAAAATCTGTTAATTTGGTAACACTTTATTTTGATAGTCCATTTGAGTATTAGTAGACTGTCTGCTTAATATCTGTTGATGCTGACATTCAACAGACATTTAACTAACTGTAAGAAACTTTGCAAGTACGTCAACTTACACTAACCCTAAACCTAACCCCAACCTAACAGTCTACTTATAGTCTAATGAGAATTAGTTGCCTTGTAGATGCAATGTCACTTAAATTAAACAAACAGACTATCAAAATAAAGTTTTAGCGTAAATTATTTTAACAGGCTGATAAAAACAGGCTTCAAATTTTGCAGTTAGCCACTGAACATCATGTTCAGTCACTCAAGATTGTTGTCCTCCTTCTTAATATGACATTCTCAATATTCCTTTAGTGTCTTTAGTTCCAAGTTATTTGATGCAGTGCATTAATAGGTCAAGTATCGATATCCGATGATTACATTCAGCTCTGGATGCCAGATTCTATAAGAAAATAGTCCACTTTTATAATATCTAATTAATATAATATCTGTCTAACATTGCTTCATCTTTTTGTCTGAAGATAGAAGGAATCTATGCTGCGTTGAATGTCTCACACTATGTACAGTTGCCTTGTCCCCCCTCCCGTCTCCCATGACGGCCTGCACTCACATTGCATTCGAGCCTGAGCACGCTTACGTCATCGATGATGTGCTGTTCAGAAGTTTTCGCTCAGCACTGTGGAGATTTCTTTAGTTATATCGTTTTAATCGTTTGATATGCAGTGACACGCAGTCAAATATTTTGCAGAACAGATCAGCGACCTTTGACGCTCATAAACAATCATAAAGTCCTCGTGCTGCAGGAATTAGGAGGTTTGCTGAAGGTGCAGTTGCCGTGCAGTGAGGGGTTACCGTCTTTAATAACATACGACAGTTTAAGTTCATTGAACAGTAAAAATGATTAATAAATCCAAATGAAACTGTCCCTTAAAAGTCACGTCTCGAATTCAGTTTTGGGCTCAAGTGCCCAAGTGAACCGTGCTCTGGCACACCTCTTACAACCGGTCCATGGCCGGCCAACTTAACCGTGCCTGAGCCCGATTCAGAGCACTCACACTTCTCAAACCAACCCAGGAAACAGGCCTGGGCACGGTTCGAATAGCATAGTGTGAGTGCTAGGCATGGGCGCCGCTGGGGGGAAGTTAAGATGATTCAAAGGGCCCCCAGAGTTATTACAGGGGGCCCAATCCAACCCCACCACATCCACACACCCCCATCATTTTCATCCGCAACACCTACCCCCCACCGCTCTTCACATTCGTCTGTGACACAACCCACAATGTTGTCATAGGGCCCGTACTGGCCAGTGGCGGCCCTGGTCTAAGGACTGACAAGATGGCACATGACTAACAGGTAAACAATCATGTTTATTTATTTACTTATTTTTTTATGTTTATCATCATTTTAATTGAGTTGCAAACATCCCCACAATATCAAAATGTCATAACTATTGAATTGTTAACTATAACAAGTAGTTCTGGAAAACCAAACATAAGATAAAATCCTCCAAATGTTATGTCAGCATCTGTTATTTAATTTTTGCATACATATGCCATAAATATCCCCTTCTCACTTAGATGTTACACTTGACCTTTCATAATAGATGTGTAAGAGCCAATTTTTATGTATTAAGGATGATCAAACAAGCTTCTAAATCTTGGCTGTCATTGAAAATCTTATAGACATCTAAAATAGTCCCAAAAATAGACTAATCATCAAACAGACAGACTTCACATTTGTTATTTTTCATTATTTTTCATGACTGGTCAATTTAATAAAATAGTACAATGTGCTGTAGACTCCCCAGTGGAAAACCCCCTAAAAGTTAAATGTACCAGCCTGTTTCGACCTCACTGACTGGGGTGTTTTTAAAGCTGCTGCAAACGATCTGGATGAGCTCACAGAGACTGTAACATCTTATATCAGCTTCTGTGAAGACGTGTGCATTCCTACCAGGACTCAGCTCACATACAACAATGACAAACCATGGTTCACTGTAAAACTAAATGGGCCAATGAAATGCCAATGACAGCGTCTGCGTGCACAGCTGTAGCAATTTGCAATCAATTTGGAAATATAATCTCAGCATGTGCCACGCTGAAGCATCCTTTTCTAGCTGAAGAATTTTAAAAATTTCCGCCCCCCCCTCTCGGGGAACGAGGATTACTTTAGTAACCGAATCCACAAATGGTGTCGCCGAAAAGGCCAGTCTGGGATATGGGTCAAGAAAGCGAACTTTGATGACTCTGCGCAAATCTTTTGCCAGGTTTGGCCCGAGGTGGCGCTCCTGGACCACTAATGTGACTATCGTTCTTCCCAGGACACACGCAGAGGACTTAAGGTCCGTGGAGCTCAGTCAGGTGCGGTGTGAGGCTTGTAACCAGCCTGGGTAGGAAACACCCTTGTGCAGCTGGGTCAGCGCGTGCACATGGACCCTAGCGTGCAGGGTGGAAGCAGCCTGGCCCGTGACTGTGTGGGCTCTGGCTCCGAGGGAGGCAGAAAAACCAACACACCTTGAACGGGGCTGACTTCAGCAGAAAGAGGCACCACGCGGGCCCGCAATTGCACTCTCAATCTGGGGAATCCACTCATATTCCCTGGCTGCTCCACCATCAAGGGTTGTGAGGGCGGAGGCGCACGCAGATCAAGCAGAAAAAAATGCCTTCTAAAACTGGGCACTGCGCACGTCCGGGAAGAAAAGGATGGGTGGCTAGAAGGTTTTGCCTTTTTAATCCTCCACATACACCCATCTAGTCGGTCCGACCACAGGGCTGGGCGATAAACCATCTCCAGGCCCACGGCCGAAACAGCCCAGTGTGAAAAAGCGCAATTATCATGTCTGTTTCTAGATCCGATGCCCCGCTCGCTTTCCCAGAAATGACATCATCAGACAATGATAACCTATCCTCCAATGTAGTGGTGGACATCTGGGCCTCGGTATCATCAAGTGAGAGGGCAGCCATCCAAGGACGGAGCGCTTCTCTCAGTCAAAGCTTGGATGGAGCGCATGGAGCACTGTAGCAGCAGTGGAGTCATTCGCCACCATCTCTCAGGACCTAAAGTGGGACACTCACATTGTCTCCATTGTCAAAAAAGTTCAACAAAGGCACTTTCTTTGTCAGCTGAGGAAGTTCAACTTCCCAAAGGAGCTGCTGAATCCGTTCTTCACCTCCATCACTGAATCAGTCATCTGCACTACAATAACTGTCTGGTTTCAGCTACCAAATCTGACCTTCGAAGACTACGTCGAATTGTTCACATTGCTGAGCGAATCATTGGTACAACCCTCCCAACTCTCCAAGAACTGTACTTATCCAGAGTGAGCAGGAGGGCTGCCAAAATCACTCTGGACTCCCCACACCCAGCACACTGCCTCTTTGAACTTTTATCTTCTGGTTGACGCTACAGAGCACTGCGCACCATAACAGCCCGACACAGAAACAGTTCCCTCAGGCAATCCATCTCATGAACACTTGATGATAATAATTGTAGAACCAACATGACTACTTGCTATACACTTTTTATACACACATACGCTTATTTAACAGCACACTTTACATGCCAATTTGCACATAACAGCTGCACATATAACGTTGTATATAGTAATACACCTGTACATACACTTGTCCATTTGTATATTTGCATTTAACATTTACTTCTATTTTTTGAATATATTTATTATCTGTTTTTTGTCCTGTCTCTGTAATTCTGTTGCACTGTAGAAGCTCTGTCACGAAAACTTCCTCGTATGTGTGAACATACCTGGCAATAAAGCTCTTTCTGATTCTGATTCTTCAGGGTACAATTCATTGTGTAGTTACTGACTGAAAATAAACATGGTGATATCTTTATCAAAATCAAACAATAAAAGGCCAACTAATGCTTTATTTTCATCAAAAGTAAAAATAAAGCACAAAAAAGCAGCTTTCACTATGGAAATAGATTATTTGTCAGAACAGTCAGAAATATAAAAACATTACATATTTTTTTATGAATGAAAGGGTACTCACAATATTTAGAAAAGTTTAATTGGCATCTTCCAAGTCTTCCTTCCTTTTAAAGTGTAATTTTGCTTACAACAACAAGCAAGGAAGTGCTGCTGTTCTATAATCGCCACCTACTGCCTGAAAGCAAACGTTTTCATTTTCATTCATATCTTTCATGCCAGCATGTTTCATGTTGTTTATGTCTCATTTAGTCATTTAGTAATTCTACAAACCAAGAGTCAAACCGCGAGTCAGATTATATTTGTACAGCTTTTCATTCCTTTTTCTAGATTTTTAATTACTCGATGCTAATATATGCAGCATATTTGTTTTGATCATGAATAAAGTGCAGGTTGCCTCTAATTTTAAAAACCCTGGTAGTTTTGCATGTGATAAAACAAAATAAACATTTTGTTGATCAAATTTTCATTCCATCTTGTCACTTAAAATATAACAATAAATACATGTAAATAGTTCTTCATTAATACATCAATCAATGCTATTATAACATTATTATTATTATTAATATTATTATTATGGGGTGGTGCAGTGGTTAGCGTTGTCGATTCACAGCAAGAGGGTCGCTGGTTCAAGCCTTGACTAAGTCAGTTGGCATTTGTGGAGTGTGGAGTTTGCATGTTCTCTCCGTGTTTGAGTGGGTTCTGGATTACGGGTTCCGACTTCCCCCACAAGTCCAAAGACATGCGCTATAGGTGAATTGGGTAAGCTAATTGTCTTTATAATGTATGTGTGTGAATGAGAATTTATGGGTGTTTATGGGTGCTGCGTAAAACATATGCTGGAAAAGTTGACGGTTCATTCCGCAGTGGCAGATTAATAAAGGGACTAAGCTGAAAAGAAAATGAATAAATGGATGAATGAATTATCATGATGATTATTGATGATGATAATAATAATAATAATAATAATAAGGACTTTCTACCAGAAGCAAGCATTGTCTGTTCCTGAAATAAACATAATTACAGTGAATAAAAGTATTCCATCCCAATAATTTCTAATATGGCCTGATGGTTGATTCCTGTGAGTTGTTCCATAAAGGAATTGTTATGATACACGAGAAGACCCAAATGGGAGAGTAAAGTAAAAGGAATTTAATGTAAGAATGCAATCCAACAAGGCTCAATAATTCAGAGTTCGTGAATGAGGCGATGGATAAAGCCAGTGATACTTCTCAAGAGACGATGCAATAAGTCAGTGGCACTTCTCAAGGAGAACAGCTGCAGGAAACTTCAGACAGCAGAGCAGGCAGTAACAGACACAGACGAAGCTCATAGATAATCACAAGCAGACAATTCAGGAAGCAGACAATAGCCACAGGGATAACATCCACAAGGATTGCAGGGTACATCGACTCACCACCAGCATGTACACGAACAGAGCCTGGATACACAAACAGACGTAGGAACAACGAACCGACAAAGAAATGACAAGGACACTGGGTATAAGTAGCCGAGATAACAAGCCACAGCTGCTGATGCTAACGAGCGAGCTGAGCGATTCCCTCCACGTAATCGCCCAGCTGATGAGGTAAGCACCAGACAGCCAGGCCACTATACCCAAACAAACACACTCGCACTACCATGTAGACACACCCACAAGCATACGCACACAGACACACAGAAAGGAACATACAGATCCGTGAACCGTGACAGGAATACGTCATTCATTTGGTTCTCAGATTTTTGTTCTTTATTAAAAACACTTTACAGATTTACAAACCCTGCCATTGTCCTTGTCCTCAGCCCAATTGAACCTACAGCTTTAATAGTTATTAAAAAAATAAAATTAAAAACTTAAGAAATAGCTAAGTTTAAGTCATTATCATTAACATTAATTGATTAAAAACATGAAATTATAAATAAATTCTACAACTAAACACTACAAATTTATAATGCAAATAATTTTACAACTGTCCCCATGTTTCAGGAAGTTCTGTCACATTTGCATTAAATTTAACATTAAATGCTTGCAATACACTTTTAAGTCAATGACTGACAGTGATCAAGGATGCTTTCTACCATTGAATTGTAGGATTTTATGCTTGTTTTTGAATGATATTTTGAGGACAACAAGCTTAAGTCAGGCCCTGTTGCGTTTTTTATAAGTGAAAATGTAAGTTTCTGGTAGAACGTCCCATTATTAGAAATCAGAATTAGGCAATTTACTTTTGGCCACAAAAAAAAATTGCGACCGTTGCACTTCTTATTATGATGCTGATAAATTAAATATTAAACTTAATAACCCCTCCCCCCACCCCAAAGAAAAAGAAAATTCTTAACATGGTACATAAATACTGAATAAAAAAAAACTCTTCTCTATTTTTAAATAAAACTTTTTGTATTTTCCTCCCACTAATGAAACCCGTGAACCTTATTTTCCGATACAGAAAAAAAAGGTATTTCCTATGAAACTCAACAGATAAATGCTTTTGCTAAAAGAGTAACAAAGTGCAGTAAAAGGTTAACAAACTCTAAAATACACATGCAAGTCAAAAACAACCATGTCTGCATTTACTATAAAAATAGAAACTGGGTAAAATGATGTATTCCAAATGCTTCCAAGTTGTATTTCTAAATTACAATTGTTATTTTTGTGAACGTGTTCATTTGATTTGATTTGTGTACTATCTCTCTCTCTCTCCCGTTCTGTAATATTAGTACTATCCTTCACTTTGATTTGTTTGTACAGTCTTCATGATCTGCTTTCCTCAGAAACAGAGCTAGAGAGTGTTGAAACGTCATCTAATGGATAATCCTACGAACCGATCTACAGTAATGCAGCAGAGGAATCTGATCTGATTCTGTGTAATAATGCAGGATTACAGTTTATCAGAATTTACAATCCACCACATCCTAGTGTTTTTTTTCACACAATATTTTTCTTTATAAGCGTCCAAATTCCAGTACTTGCATTTGAAATGATTAATTAACCTCAGATTTTTTCAAATATTTGTTGAGAAGATAATATAATGGACAATATTAAAATAATAATAATAATAATAATAATAATAATAATAATAATAATAATAATAATAATAAAATAAATAATAATAATAATAATAATTTCTGAAAGGAAGTGGGTTCACAGACAGTGGCTCCATAGATTTTATAGATATCGCAGATTGATAAACGGTTATGCACATGTGGTTTACAGATATGTGTCAGACTTCGGTATATGAGTTTGAATATACACAATCACCCAGACAATGGATTATAATACTTTTAATAGAAACCTTTAAACACTACAAACCCCAAAAGCAAACTTTTAATATTGTAAAAAAAAACAACTTTATTTTAAAATATTGGCTAAATGTATTTATCAAAACGTCAGAATCACCATTCAACTCACTGAACAGAGAAATCCACAAAAAGGAATAGTTCACACAAAACATTTACACACTATTTATTAAGCCCCATGGTTTCAACCCTTTCTGAGTTTCTCATTTGTAACACAAAAGAAATTGTTGAAAAAAGAGGAAAAAACTGAAAAAACTGTAACCGTTGTCTTCCACAATACTTAATTTTTCCTACTATGAAAGTCAGTAATTACAATTGTTCAGCTTTGTTCGAAATATCTTCTTGTGTTCAACAGAAGGAAGAAAGCCAGACAGGATTGGAACAAGTGAAGGGTGAGTAGACTAAATGACAGAATTTTCCATTTGGTTGAACTTTACCTTTAATACATATCAAAACTATTATTTGTATTTGCATATTTGTTTCAAATCTAATGTAGGTGAGCAATAAACAAGCACATCATTACATTCAGCATTTTCATACAACCTTATTCACATCAGAATTACCACAAAAAATAACAAAGACAACATTAAAGATGAAGTAGATCTACATTCATTGCTAATAATAACTCGAGGTTCACTCTAAAAGATGTCTTTTGCTGCTACTTGTTCAAACAACTTATTTAAAATGAGTTTTTTGAGGAAACATCATTGTTTTATGTTCAATCCACTTGAATTTGTTAATAACGATTAAGTTAACTTAATCGATTTGTGTTGGGACAACTGCATGGAACCCAGCATTTGTTTACAATCTTGGATCTCTTGAAATAAGATTCTCTAGAATATGTTTGCTTCATGCAATTTGTGTGCTGGAAATTTCAGAAGATCTGGAGAACACTGAGCTTCTCCTCTCAGATAACTGGTGCGAGAAAGATGCGCATTGCTTGAAGCACAGTGGAAACTGGTCTTTCAAAACTTTAATGACTGCTCCTCTGAACTTCTGTCCTGCAAACGCATAGATAATTGGGTTGAGGCAACAGTGGCTCAAGGCGATGGTTTCCACCCACTGCATTGCAAGACTCAAACCATTATGCCACTCGCAAGAAAGCATGTAGCCTCGTCTCTGCAGGACCATAAGAAACATGACGATGTTGTATGGAGTCCAGAAGAGAAAATAAACCGCTACCACAGCGAAGATCAGTCTGACCACTTTGTGCTTTTTTTGTGATTTTATGCTGAGCAGAGTAGGGATAATCCGGGAATAACAAAAGCTCATAATAATCAGAGGGAAAACCAAGCTCAGAAGGTTCATCTTAAGATAAGTGAAGGACATCCAGGATGTATCTTTAGGAAAATCAGCTCCGCAGGATGTTTTGCTGTTTGTCTCATTTTTATCTTTGGCAAAAATAATGTTAGGTAGGGATGCAAACAGGCTGATTATCCATACCAACGAGGCCAGAGCCAAACCCATTTTTGTAGAGCGATTTTTGGAGAACATACTGTGGGCATGGACGATGATGGCGTAGCGATCCAGTGTCATGAGAACCATGAAGAAGATGCTGGCGTAGAGACCAATCGTAAAGAGACCGGTTATGGTGTGACACATAAACTTGCCAAAAATCCACTCATCCATGGCATTGTGAGCCCAAAACGGGAGTGACACAAGGAAGATTAGGTCAGATAAGGCTAGGTTGAAGAGGCACACATCTGTCATGTTGGATTTGTGACGGTATCTGACGAGGACCCACACCACCAGACCATTTCCAATGAAGCCAATGATGAACACTATGCTGTACAGGGTGGGAAGGAACACCTCACTGAACGCCTTTGTTTGGCCATTGTTGCATGGTTCTTCAACATCATCTGCATTGTAGTACTCGCTGTAGTCAGTTGTTGTTACTTGAAAATCACAGAAAGTTACATGTTAGCTCATATAGCAAATTTGTAATGTCTTATATATGTATATAACCTTGACAATGCCTGAAAATGTATTTAGATTTGAAAGATGATCAAATTTGAATAGCAATTTATAGTTTAGTTTGTGTTCTTATGACACCTACTGGTCAGCATTATTTTTGTTTGTTGTAAACTGAGATAAACAGATGCTTACATTAATTATGTACTGTTTAGGTCATTTTAAAGGTCACTTTAATATATATTATGGAAAAAATACAACTGTTCTGTATAATTATATAATCATTTACTCATAATTATTTTAATTGTAACAAATACTGTACCAAACATTACCAAAAAACTAAACAAAACAAAACATTATGCCCTAAATAATAATAGAATTTATAATCACCTACCAGCCACAGTACTTGGCTCCTCTGTCATGTCTCTTGGTGATGACAGCTGAATGTTTAAAACTGATGTGATCCTGTCTGTCAAAAGCTTCACAGTTTTACACAAACCCAGGAGGTGTTATTTCCTGAACCTCCCAGGGGCAGAACTTCTTCTTACGTCTAAAAAAAATAATTATGTAATTTTTTATTTGCAAGTTTTCACACTGTTGGTGTTTTTATGTTTATCTCATGTATGGAATAAATTCTTTTACACACACACACACACACACACACACACACACACACACACACACACGCAACGATAAAACAATGTAAGGCCAAAATACAAATAGGAAACGGGGAAAATGGTGAACACCTGCATTAAAGTGTTTGCTCTTTCCACAAAGAAGAATTGTAAACTGTTAAAATAGTCTCATAAGTTCAAGCTTTCATTTCTACAAGCTTGAACTGATTACTAATACAGAATTATTATTTCATTCCTGGCTGCATCTGAGTTATTAAATGTGGAAGTGACATTTATTCATTTGTATTTACTTCACTTTACAGGCATTTTAAAAAATCTTCACACTGCCGTCTATGTATTGTTAAATGAATAATTGTGTATGCGGTGTCAAAATGAAACTTTTAAACCTGAGAAATCGCTGAGACATTTCAGCATCAAAGAAAACAGGCAAACAGTATAAAGTGTGAAAGTGTGAGTGTGTGTGTGTGTGTGTGTGTGTGTGTGTGTG
>CAIGQQ010034599.1:4936457-4950583 GCA_903798035.1 Danio albolineatus | reverse complement strand
ATATATATATATATAAGATTTTTTTCGCCAAGTTGTGTCAACTGTGTCAAGGTTAGTTTGTAACACAAATATCCTTTTTCTCTATGGATACTCTTCCACAAACTGACAGTGGTGCACCAGTGAGTGTTGGCACAAGGGATCAGAAGGTTTTTTTTAGATGCAAGAAGGATTCTCCTGCTTAAATAGGCAGAGGGCGGGACGTACATATACGGCTATCCAATCAGTAAGTCCGCACAAGAATAATAAATGCTAGGAACGCCGGGAGTAAACACTATTTGAATATTAAGGGAAAGCTTTTGTTGCAGCTTAACGGTTACCATGGTAATGTCTTTCATTCACACGTGAGACTACAAGAATCCTACTGATAACTGTGTTGCCTAATATTCATATTATGTTTTTTTAAATGAAGACAATACAGTAAACAGCAGCAAGACAATAAATGCTTGGCTATTATCTAAAGTGAACAGGAATTTGCAAAGACGTTTTAGGTGGCGAGAGCCCCTTTTTGTATCAGAACAGTCAGTGTTTACTGCAGTAAAAGGCTCCCGCGGCTCGTTCTCGTAGGCGCGTTCTCGCGCACAGAATTCCAGGCTCGGGCTTCCGTTGAGCGCGGGCTCGAGAAGCAGCGGGAACGGCGCTGCCTGCTGGACACAGATTAGAATAGAACTCAGAACTCCTGTTGTCGCCTATCCAAACAGCAGAATCCACGTAAGTATTTTCAATGTTTTATATAAAAGGTAATATCTTGGTGCGATATCCCCTTTACTTTGACTCGTAACTTATTTGTGGAAATAGTTGTGTTAAACTTACTTTGTATAATTTCGCAGTGTCTATTGTGACAAGTGAATCCCTTTGAACGCTTCTATTTGCTTTTCCTTTTAACAACATAAATAACGTCATGTACCTGTAGGCTGCACATCAGAAACTGGACAGAGTTGAACGGATAATTAATTCTAAGTAACTGACTGTGACACTTGTTGATGCTCTTTGTTATTTGTAATAATTTTAGCATTCTCGCTCTGCTAATGTGTATATCCATGTGCTTTCTTTAAAGGTGACACTTTCACGAATGTCCTTTGAACTGTATCCCAATGTTGTTGCCTGGACGTACGAGTGATTTGCGTTGATACAAAGCGGATTCAGTTTATGACAGATGAATTTGGGAGACGCAGCTATCAGACCTCCTGTAGGGTAAGTCTATAGAACCCTAAATATTTTTAGTCACACATTACAAAGGTTCTTTATTGTAAAGTAAGCATTTTTTCTATCTATCTATCTATCTATCTATCTATCTATCTATCTATCTATCTATCTATCTATCTATCTATCTATCTATCTATCTATCTATCTATACATTTTAATAATAAAAAATTTGTATGCTTTAAATTCAGATCTCAAATCACACACCAGCTATTTTAATTGAATGCAGAAGTACATGGAAATGAGTTTATAGTTTAATTAAATCAGAACGGAAATTCACAAATATAAAATAAGAACAATGTACATAACTTATACAGAACTCTGATTTTGGAAATGATGAAAGTTTGGTTTCACTTGGCATTATAGATCTTATCTGCTAGCCTATAAAACCAATAAAAAAAGTTTACATGGCTTCAGGTTTGTTTGGATAGAAGCTCTGTTCTGGCAGTTACATGAGAGAAAAGTACACAGGTAATGAAAACAAACAACCCCCTGTTCATCTGCCAGTGGTGCTTTTGTATTCCAGCCACACACCTTTTGCCACCTCTGCTCTTTGCTTAATAGCTTATAATTCAATTTTAACTGGAAAACATGTTAGCAGAGTTTTAAAATATTATGCAATTTGTATTTTATTTTCGTACGAAATGAAGTATCTTAAAACTAAAATTGACTTCAAATTTAGTAATATTAAAGCACAGGTGTGACATAAATTCTTTCACATTGGATTCGCTTTCTCACAGAAACTTCTGGTGATGGTAACATATCTCAGTAGTCATTTAAATGTTAGCCAGTGTCCCCTCTTTGAAAGCACAACAGTCTGCTTTGTGGATCTTAGTTACCCACACCCCCCTTTCCATTTATGTAATCAGACCCCATTGCATAGCAAAAGCAGTGGACGATTGTGGGTATTTTAAATCTTGAACAGTAGTTGAGCTGCATTCCCACTGGTATCATTCATTGAAGGAGTACTCATACATATCAGAATGATTTTAAATGTTAAACCGAGGGCTTGCACTTAGGTTTGGTCAGTGGACTCTGGTGTAAACAACAGCAAGGATTGCATGGTTAATGTATTACTGAAGCCTATTTATGCTGTCTAACTGTGAGAAAAAAATGTTTGAAAAGCTGCTTAAGCATAGATAAGTAGTTAGTAAGCAAGAAAACGGGCAATATTTAATTTAATAGTTGGTAAAAGATAGGTATGAGGAGTATTAAATAAGATCTTATTCTAATATTTCACCGACTTTATCAGAAATGGCAAGAACAAACATGAGTGTTGTCAAAATTCTTGCCCTGGAAATCCTGGTTCAGTTTGGCCAACCACAAACACCTTCTGTTCCTCAGACATTTTTTTTCCTTTTGACAGAAATCAGGCAGGCATCACAGCAATCTTTTAAAAAAAAATATATATTTACTTATCTAATTTTTAAGAATGCTTTGCTTCATAAGATTACAAGAGCAATAAAAAATGTTTTGTTTCAGGTAGCAGCAATTTTCATGAATGGGATTCTGAATCTACCCCCTAGCGTTACTGTAGGAAAAACCATGAGTAATGTTAAAAAAATAAAATAAAATCTGGTTGATCAGTTAGTATAGCATAAACATGACAATATTATTGATATTTTTTTCCGCAGCAATAATAATCACCAACATATGTGAATTTCAGTCAATTTTGTTCCATTGTTTACATCCTGCTCCTCAGTATGGCCGACTGATGATGCGCAGGGCCAGACAGAATTTGCAGATATTTTGGGCTATTTTTGCGCAGAAGTTTGTAAAGAATCTGTGGATCTATGCAAAATTATTTTTGGATCATTTAGAATAAACTTTTATTTAAGGTTTACAATGCAAATTCAAATGTTTGGTAAACAAAGCAAGTCTTTCATATAATACATCTAATAAAAGACAGAAAATATTATTTTACATACTGGATTGTAAATAAATTATATAAACATTTGCATATTGTTTAATAATATTGCTGGAATTAATATAAAATAGTAATAAATATATATAGGCCTGTCACAATAATCAATATCTTGACTCATCGCACAACACATGGACATGTCCTCATCTTTGTGATGTAATTTATATTGGCCATACACAAAAACCAATTATAGCCACATTTTAGCTGTTTGCGCAGACTCTCAATTACTAATGGAGGTGTCAGTGTCAGTATGGCTAAAAAAAACACTAGTTTATTACTATAAATGACTATAGTATATTTTAATGTGGGTGCCTGATGAATGAAAATAGATCTCTTCCTTTTTTTTCTAGTTCTTTTTACCAAGCACTTTTTTGTTGACATTTATTATTGTGTGTTTGTTTAGGATATACGTTTTCACATTCTGATTCCTTATTATTAGATTGTTTAAATGACTATAATTCAATTAAATATTCTTAAGAATAAAATATAATGTGTTCTTTGGAAGAGTGTACTTGCATTAAGATACTATTATAGTGTCTTAAAATCACAATAATATCCTTTATCTCAATACATATTGGTGCTATATATTGTACAACAAAAAATAGATATCGTGACCATCGTGACAGACCTAAAAATACACTCAATTTACATAGGTAAATAAATATAAACTCAATGGGCTAAAAATCTGCAGTTTTCTGTGTGCAGATTCTGTGTGGGTCTAATGATGCATCATGAAAAGCATTATAATATTCAAGATAAAGAAGACGAATATAGTTGTAGTTGTAGATTTTAAGTAGGCACATAAACAAAAACATTACAGGTTACACAACAAGTGCCAAATTTGCTGCAAGATTTACAGGGTTCATTCAGCAAAAACAATTCTGCATTGCATCTTATACCATATAAAGTGTTCAAAGGGTATATAATAGGGCTGGAGTTCTCAACACTGACCCTTAAGGTCTACTTACCTGCAAAGTTTGATGTTGCCTTCAAGTGCTATTGAAAGTTTCACACTTTTGAAGTCTTGATTACAGGCTTGTCTCTGTTGTTGGAAAGAATTAAATGTAACATATAATTAGTAGTCAACCTTACAAACCTTCACTATACTAGCCAGTCAGCTTATAGTGACAATGCTGGAATTTAGGTCAAATAGGGCCTGTTTATGCCTGGTCACTCAATCTGGTCAATCAACTCATGCCATTTTTCTGATCGGATAGCTATCTGATTTGTGAAAATGGTTCTATTTACATTTGGCAGCATAAATGTGTCTCTGCTAAATGGATAATACATGACAGGAGGCTTTTCACTGAGGTGTTCCAGTAAAACATTATTACAAGTGCACACGGTTCTGCAATGTCATTAAAGACTCAACTGAACATCAATTTTGTCATTGAGATACTTGAAAGATATCATTCACATCACACATGTCAAACTGTAAAGGATTTACATCAATTTGTGTACAACCCACTTTCCCAGAAACAAACCACAGACGATCGAAACCCTGTGTTTTAAAATAATTATTCCTCTCCATTTACAGGGTGCGTGACCACTTCTTGAAAAGTGACCTGGTATAAACAGGCTCCTATCATACTCTGACCTTAACCAAACACACCTGAACAAGCTAGTTAGGGTCTAATTCTGGGTTCATATCAAACGCAGATCTAAGTATTTGCTCTGATAAATTACATACAAAGCCAATGCAAATTCGTGGCTAGAGGTCAATTTTCGGCATGCGAATGATGTCAGATGTGGAAGACATTTGCCATGAACGCACAGAATTTACCTCAATTTCATCTACCGAGCAATTTTAAATAATAGAATTAGAGTGAAAAATTAGCATGAGGGGAAAAACATCCTGTGAGTGACACAATGCTTTATGTTTGGTGTGAACCCAACTTAAGGGTTACTGCAAAGCTACAGGATGGTGGGCCATTGCATCAAACTTTGCAGGACTGTTGATCTCAAGGACTGAATTTGGCCACTTATGTGTTGTTTGATTTATATTGCGATTTTTCTCAAGTTAGCTTAAGATTTTAGATTGATTGAGATCTTGAAATTTTGTAGGTGAGTGCATAACATATAATCCACAAATAAATAGAGCAAATATACAAATGATAAAGAAATAAAATGATCAAATGCACAATAAAGTTGTATATTCTTCATTGTGTTAATAATTAAATACAATTAATATTTGTTAAAGCTACAAATGTAATTTTCCTTCTGCCAAATGCTTGAAGCTTGCTTAAAATGTTTAAACACGCCTTAAAAACAAAAGCAATTGATACAAAACTAAAATGTAATAAAAATGAAATTGTCTTGTGTTCTAAAATGTTGTACCTGATCAGCTAAAATCCTGACTCCAATTTGCACGTCCTGCGATGTGATTATTGCGTATTCACACGTGTTATCGTAGCTAATACAATATATTGTGCAGCTCTACTACTAACTACTCATTAAATGCACAGATTATACATTTTGGCAGATTCTTTTTTGTCTCATCCTCTTTCAGATACTCATATTTCTCAATATTTTCATATTTCTCAATATTATTATATTTGTTAAACACAGTTGTCTCCCCTACTTTGCTGCGCTTTTAACAAGAAAATTAGAACAGATGGATATTGGTTTATATATTTTTGGTTTTAAATAATGAGTGGGCGCCACGGTGGCCTAGTGAGTAGCACGGTCGCCTCACAGCAAGAAGGTCGCTGGTTCGATCCACGGCTGGGTCAGTTTGCATGTTCTCCCCGTGGTTGCGTGGGTTTTCTCCGGGTGCTTCGGTTTCCCCCACAGTCCAAAGACATGCGGTACAGGTGAATTGGGTAAGCTAAATTGTCCGTGGTGTATGTGTGTGAATGAGAATGTATGGATGTGTTTCCCAGAGATGGGTTGTGGCTGGAAGGGCATCCGCTGCATAAAACAAATGCTGGATAAGTTGGCGGTTCATTCCGCTGTGGCGACCCCGGATTAATAAAGGGACTGAGCCGAAAAGAAAATGAATGAATGAATAATGAGTGAATGTGCAGATGTTGCACTTAGCAAACTCTAACTGATTGGTTTCTGACTAACATAAATGCTTCAAACAAACTACTGATACTGAAGAAAGGCTGGTATTAGTAAGTTGTTAAAATTAATTACTGTATCGATTTCATATTTAGTGGTTAAAGTTGGAAATGGAAAATGCCTCATCATTTACTCTCCTTTATGTGGTTTTAATCCTTTCATGGTTTCTTTCTTCTGTTAAACACAAAAGTTTTCTTGTGAACACAAAAGAAAATATTATATACTGTCAAAGAAATGGAAGTCAATGTATCACAGCAACCAGTGTTTTTCAAAATGTCTAATTGGGGGGCTAACAGGGGAGCTAATAATTCTGACTTCAAGTGTGTGTATAAACATACATGCACATACAGTATAAACAGGCATATAAAAGAATAAACTTTCTTAAAAATAAGTTTTGTTATTTGAACTTAACACTCAGGTTCTTATGGTTCCTTTAGGATATCTAGACTAAAAAACTAAAACAATGATCTAAAACGATCCTAATACAAAGCAATTACCTTTTATAATCTGAATTTCTCTTAAGATAACTGAACCTAGTATTCATTAAGTGATTTTCTATTTTCTTTATAAGCAAAGGTCAGCTATTAACAGCTCTAAGGATTTTCCCATTGCTTCCGTCTTCCTTTTGCATGTGGGTGTTTCATTTTTAACTAGCAGCTAATTGTTTTCTTGCTCTGAGGAATTCTTACTCCTGCTGGATCTCACAGTACAAATAATTATTTTCCACCACAATACATCAGAGTGCAATCAATTGTGCACACAGAACAACAAAACAAGTTAGAAAACCTTTTTCACATGATAAGAGAAGGTGCTGTCTGTACTCCAGGCTAAAGTGAAAATTTTAATCTTATTTACTTGCACATTTAGTGAGAGTTTTTAAGGTCCTTTCAGTCCTGACACTTATCTCTGTTTGGAGTTTTTGTATGTTTAACCATGAAGGTCAAACAGTATTGCACCAATGCATTGAAGGGCAATATTTAACAAGAGAAAGTAGTCAAACTAAGGTCAGGTTTCACTGCACATACTTTATAGTGAGATACAGATGAAGAAAGATTACCTGAAGATTAAAGATTGCCTAAGATTCAATTGGTTGTTTGAGCTGAGAAGAGTTTTGTTGAATTATTGACATTTGGAAATGGAAGCCGTTAGTATTGACTTTTAGTCTGTGTGATTATGCTGGCATTAGGAACCAGCGATATATTGGTTAAAATATCTTAGAAAAAATATCTCTGCTGAAATAAAACAGTTGTTTTATGTCCATGTATGTGGAAACACCGATGCAAAACATCTGGGTTGGAAATAGCTATAGTCTTTTTAATTTTAGAGTGAACATGAAAAGATTCAAGGAACAGTTCACCAAAAAATGGTGAAAAAAAGTGGCTTTCAGATGAACAGCTAGAGTTATATTAAATAAAATCCTGCCTCTTGCCACCTTTATATTGGCAGTCAATGGTGATACAAAAAGGAATTCTATCCATCATAAAACTCATAAGCCTCCAAAGGATCATTGAATGCCTTCTAAAGCAAAGTGTTGTACTTTCATAAGAAAAAAAAATGCTATTATGAGTAAAATATGCAGTAGTCCTTTTTATTTTTGGATAAACCATTCCTTTAAAAGCTATTTAATGTTTTACTGTAAAAAATGAATGCATTAAATGAATAGTTATGTCAGAGGAAAATTCTGTAATCATTAGCTCACCTTCACTTGTTCCAAACCAGTTTGAATTCTGTTGTTCCTCTGAACACAACAGAAGATATTTTAAATAATGTTAGAGACCAGTATTGATTTCCATAGTATTTGTTTATCCTACTGTAGAAATCAATTGCTGGTTTTCAACATTCAAGTAAAGGGTAGGTAAACGATCGCAGAATTTTTGCATGAACTATCCTTTTAGGGCTGCACGATATTGGAAAAATCTGACATTGCGATATTTTATTTTGCTGCAATTTATATTGCAATATGAATACAATTGCAATTGCAGATGACTTGAATAGTTCTATTTGGAATTAATTCATTAACTTTGATTGGAATAATCTTGCAGAGGAGTGAATCAAAGGAATTACAATAATAAATAAATAAGATAAAAATGAAATAAGTAGTCAGATTTTCTTGTACAGTAATACGATACGATATTATCATGATATTTTGCCCCTGATAATGATAGATCACAATTTTAGTGATATATCACAAGAAACCATCCACAATATATCATGATATTTGTAAATGACCAGGGAAAAATGCTTTAAGAAGTTATAAGATGTATTTCTTTTATTAACAGCATGTTTCTTACAATTGCAACATTGATATATGTCCAATCTAGGGGTGGGCCGATAAACAATATTATATCGAATCACGATAAAATTGATGTCAATAACAATAATAAGCTCTGAATATTTTTACACTATATTGATCTAGGAGCTGATCACACAGTAGAAATGTGCAACAATGATAATCTAAAAGTCTGTTGATATTAGAGATGTATCGAATTTTCGCCCACCGGAAATTTATCGGCCAAAAATATGTTTTGCTATTTAATGGACCCTATAATTTTTGTGGCTATAGTCATTGTTGGGGTACTCTTTTAAATTAGGAAGCATTATATCAAAATGTATATCGTCATTAGGGCAATACGGCAATATGGACAAAATAATTATATTGCAATTTTTTTTTTATTTAATTTTTTTTGAACGAATATTGCGTTTGCGATTTTATTTGCGATTTTGGCAACTGTTTTTTCTTTTTCAAACAAGCTACATACATGCATTCTAAATCTATTCAGTGCACAAGAAGTGCATAACAAAACATTTCCCAATAAAAAATAACATAATATTAAGTCCAATAAATAAAACTGTAGTGAAATTGTCTTTAAAACAGACAACATAAAATAAATTAAGTTTAACTAACCTAATCTCTAATTAAAAACATACAGTACACAGTCGTACTAACTGCTTGATAAACAAAACTGTAATAAATTGTGTTAAAAACAGACAACATGAAAAAATAAAGATGAACTAACCTCAATTCCAGCCATAACAATAAATAAAAACTAACGTAAATCAAACCCACCTATTCGGTTCTCCCGATCAACTTCGTCGTGCGGGGAGTAAGCTCTGATTGGTTAACATCTTTTTACCGCACAGCTTAGCTGTAATTGCCCAGTGTGCTGCATCAGCTCTGATTGGTTAACATATTAAAATCATGCGCACAAGAACGTGAACAAAAATCTAAACAAATTAATAGATAAAATTGCAGCCTTAAGCGATTTAGAAATTACATGTGCTTAAATCACATTTTTTTTTGCGATTGCGATTAATTGCACAGCCCTAATCGTCATCGTTCAATATGTAAAAAAAAAAAATCGAGATTGCATTTTTGCCATATCGCTTAGCTCTAGTTCAATCCACCATATACATTCAACGAGAAGCACCACCTCATGCATATCGCCATTTTGTCCTGCCCCTATTGAAATATCAAATGTAACGTAAAATCTAAACACTGTTCATTCTCCATTGCTGATCAACAATAATAATACCAACTCCACATTGCAGATGCTGCGATGTGACTATTGCGAATGCACACATTGCAATATCAATGCTGAAACGTTATATCGTGCAGCCTTATATCCTTTTAAAAATCCCTTAATGTTAACACAAATTAACTTTAACAGTCATTTAAACTTACATAACACACTTAACAAAATAGGTTGAAGATTGTAACTTTAAACATAAAGTTGAAATCTCACTATGAAACTTATTAAAATAATTTAAAGTAAAACAGTTTGATCGTATACATTTTGGAGTGACCTTATACTAAAGCCCTATTCTCCTCTTGGTCTAGAAGATTTTCTTGACTGGGAATAGGATGACCCATGTGAGTCACAGGCTCATTCAAGAGTAACATGATGCTCATTCCTCTAACATTGACATCTTGTTAGCGTCACATGTACTATTTACATCAGCTATTTAGTTAAATATCTATTAAATAGATATCTCAAATCTAACGTTGCCATTCCTAAGCAACCTGCCATATAATGAGTACCCCTCTGAAGTCTGTATGCTCATTTTGCACTACTGAGTATTCATTTTGACAATTCATAGTCAGCAATGTCAGATGAAGTCAGTTTTAAATGACAAGTAAAGATAATACAAATTGTGGTTGGTTGCTTTGCATGATGGTCAGACAGTCGCTTAAAGTTGATGTGGGCAGTTTGTGGTTAGAATATGCTGTGTGCCACTGGCTTTATACCAGTAAAAAAAACAAAAACCTCTCGTTATGCAATATTAGATTCCCTCTTAACCTTTATGGTTAAACCTGTTGTCCATAGTAACCTCATTTGTTGAACTCTATAGCTCATATTTATGCTGTTGTATGTTAACCTCCAAGTCACTGCTGCTTAAAATAGAGCCCACAATAGATAACCCTGCCCATCAGCTGCAAACCACTGCATCTCTACGCCCTTCTCCCTGTTCACACCCACCACAATACTCACTGGAACTCATATACATGACTCCTAGGTCTAATTTTATGATAGCTAACGTTTGGAAATGAAATTCTAAATCCCTTTGAATATACTTTGCATTTGGAGAGGTAAAAATGCTTCCCAAAATTCACAAATGAGAGTGTCTCGGAGGTTTGAAAGATGAGAGCCAAGCTTTGCATATCTGGCAGCAGCACGTGGCCTCTCTTAATATTAGCTCAACAAATATACCAGTTTATTTGGAACAAATATATTTATGAGGTCTGGTAATGCAGCAACAAATGTAATAAGCATAACCAACTTGTTTAGTTCACGTGAATATTTATTTGTTTACCAAATATCCCCTTAATCCTTCACTTTTCCAGTAGGTTGGAGGCAATGTCAGGTCACAGTGGAAGGCTAGGATATTTTTAGATGGACATTGCAAGTGATCTTTACTCAGTGAACTTTACTAACCTGTTTAACTCTCATGGGTACTGTATATGAGATGTACTGTCAATAGAGTCTGCATGGTAATGTCTTCTTTGGGCTGAGCTAATTGTCATTGTATTATAGCCTCTTATGCCATGTCTATTTTGGGAGTGGGTTGTTAGACAGTGTTTTATTTTTGCACCATTGAAGGGCACTGTTGAAAGGTACAGTTGTTGCATAACAAATGTTAAAATGAAAGTTGACGCAAACACACTAGGGATGGGCGATTTGGCCTTAAATTAAAATATTTTTCAAACAAGCTACATACATGCATTCTAAATGTATTCAGTGCACAAGAAGTGCATAACAAAACATTTCCCAATGAAATAACATAGTATTAAGTCCAATAAATAAAACTGTAGTGAAATTGTCTTTAAAATAGACAACATAAACAGTACAGTAAGTATGTGCATATATTACAAGTGAGAGATTTTTGAAGAAAGCTGGAAAATGGAGCTGAAAACCCACCATAGCAATAGTCAAACTCAGTGCTTTGTTTTGCATGGGAACTAATGTTTCCTCTCAAACAGTGGACTTGTACACTCCGATAGGTTGCCGCTGCACCACATCATAGCTCATTATCATAAAGTTGACCTGATTTTGGCCCAATCCCATTTCTATTTTTGTACCCCTACTCCTTACCCTTAGCCCTTGAAACAGAGTGTGAAGGGGAAGGGCTTTAAAATTTACCCCTAAGAAATGGGACAGCACTACAGCACCTGCACACGTCATCATATATCATCGCAATCTCTTGCTTCATTTGAGATTGATGATAGCAACTGCTGTATTTATTTAAGGTGCGTTATTGTTTGGAATTTATCTTCAGGAAATCACAGAAGGCAACAATATCATGTTATCATAACGATATAATGCCGCAATAAGCTCATAACTGTGTTGTGCGTTTATACCCTGGTATATATTCATCTATGTAAACACACGAAAACAATATTAACATTATAGCAGAGACTGTTAATAGCTCATTCCAAGACTCTAGACTTTTCTGACAGGGTAATCGAGTGTCATCGAGTGACAGAATGTTGTGGGATTACTGTACATGAGTTATTATAGGGATTATAGATAGCGAAATTTAGCGGTTTTTATTTTATTATTATTATTTTTTAAAGCATGATGGTAAAACACAAATGCCATTATGAATGTATTAAAACATATACTTGTTTGTTGTAAAAATTCACACTAATGACAAAAATACTAATTTGTGCATCTTCTGACTTCCGTGTGCAGCCATGCTGCTGTTGTAGATGGTGTATTCTGGGAAATTTTTGTACCCCCTGGTTTTGAGTGTGGTCCTGAAAAATCTCTGTTTCAAGGGGTATCTAGCCCTTGCTCTTAGCCCTACACCTTCAAGCTATAGATAATTGAGACACCCCTACTTCCTTAGATGAAAGCACAAAACAAGGTGTAAGGGGTAGGGCTATAGGGCAGATTTGGGATTGGGCCTTTAACTCACCTTTGACGCTTTGACGAAAATGTGGTGCTTGTGAATGCACAATAGGGTAATATATAGTTGCAGAAATTATAACAGATTCTTTCAAATATTCTTTTAAAGTATTTTTCATATAAAGAAATTACCCGTTATGCTTTGCTTGTATGCGTAAGGAGGATGCTCCAAATTTCTGCTCAGAGGCTTTATATGTATAAAGTGTCACATTTGGATAGCTTTGAAACAATAATTTGAATCTATTTTACTTGCTTTAAACTCATGGCGCAGTGGGTAGCACAAACGCCTCGCAGCAAGAAGGTCGCTGATTCGAGCCTCAGCTAGGTCAGTTTGCATTTCTGTGAAGAGTTTGCATGTTCTCCCTGTGTTCGCGTGGGTTTCATAGGTGAATTGAATAAGCTAAATTGGCTGTAGTGCATGTGTGTGAATGCAAGAGTGTATGGGTGTTTACCAGTAATGGTTTGCAGCTGAAAGGGCTTCCGCTGCATAAAACAAATGCTGGATAAGTTGGCGGTTCATTCCTGTGGTGACCCCAGATTAATAAAGGGACTAAGCTGAAAGAAAACGAACAAATTAATGCTGATTAATTGATCAGCGCCACCTCCTGGACTGATTACATTTATGTAAAAATGTGATCTAATAGGAATGAAAAACTGCTGCGAGTCATCTGCCCTCTTCATCAGATGACATCTTATGCCATTTAATTAGAACATCGTAATCGCTAAAGTGAAAATTTTCTATTTTTTTTCCAAATATACAACCAACCCAAACAAATGTAATTCACCAAAATGTTTGACACATATACATTCTGTCCCAACACATTCTGTTCTGTGCCAACACATTGATTAGAAGTAGACACATTGAGTATCAGCAACTTAGTTTTAATTCAGTTCGACCTTTATTTCTAAAGCACTTTTACAATGTAGATTGTGCCAAAGCAGCTTAACATAGAAGTTCTAGTAAATTGAAACTGCTTCAGTCTAGGTTTCAGAGTTGCAGTTCAGTTTAGTTCAGTTTAGTGTGGTTACATTTCACTGCTGAAAGTCTAAACACTGAAGAGCAAATCTATTAATGCTCAGACCCAAACCAAGCAAGCCAGTGGTGAGTCGACAGTGGCGAGGAACAAACTTCACCAATTGACAAAAGTGAAGGAAAAAAACCTTGAGAGAAACCAGACTCACTTGGGCATAACTATTTAGTCTCTGGCCAAACTTTTTGTGCAGAGCTGCAGAGCTGCAGTCTGTTATTGGTATTGGAAATTGCATGGCTTACATACCTAACGGCTTACATACTTTGATGCAAGTAATATGGTTTGCTCCATACAATGCAATGATGAATTTCAAATGTGATGTGTGCACGCAGGCGCCATGGTGGCGTAGTGAGTAGCCTCACAGCAAGAAGGTTGCTGGTTCGAGCCCCGGCTGGGTCAGTTGGCATTTCTGTGTGGAGTCTGCATGTTCTCCCCGTGGTTGCGTGGGTTTCCTTCTATCTATCTATCTATCTATCTATCTATCTATCTATCTATCTATCT
>CAIGQQ010034599.1:4882473-4936447 GCA_903798035.1 Danio albolineatus | reverse complement strand
CTATCTATCTATCTATCTATCTATCTATCTATCTATCTATCTATCTAATGTTGATGAAAATTGTCTAAGAATATCATGAGACACGAAGGCTGCTGTTTAAAACCATTTTGAAAACAATGGAAATTTCAGTTGCCAGATCACACTCTGGATAATATCATTAGTCTAATCTGTCCTTGTTGCATATTGTAACTGGTGTCGGGGAGAGGAATATCTAGTTAAACGAATTAGCCAATTGTAATCTCTTAGAGGCAGAAGAACACTCCAGAAGCCAAAGCTGTCACATATATACTCTTGTGTAACTCAGGAGTTCCAAATGCATTCTGTGCCCACATGTATACGTTTGAGGGATTTCTGCAGATTTGGAATGTCATTGAATCCTTAGCTTCAATACAATCTCAAAAATAAAGGTACGCAAGCTGTCACTGGGGTGGTACGTTTTTAAAAGATACACATTTGTACTTAAAGTGTCCATATTGGTACCTCAAAAGTATATATTAGCACCTACAAATTCTAAGAGGAGCACTGTTTGTACTTTAGGTACTAATATGTACCCTTGAGGTAATAATATGGACCCTTTAGGTACAAATGTGAAACTTTTGAAAAGGTACTACCTCAGTGACAGCTTTATTTGTGACCTTAATTTCTGAAAATGTAAGAAGTTTAATGTCTCTTTAAGAACATATCTCTATTTTAATGAGAGGTTGGTGTTAAGGTGTTAATCCACTACTTTCCCTATTTTAACTTTCTTATTATTATCATTATTATTATTATTAGACATGGTAATGACATGATAAAGACATGGTAAAGCATTTTAAAGTCCATAAAACTGCTGAAATGATAACTAAATTTGTAAAATGTAAGTTATAATTTGTGACCTTTTGCATTTTATGCAGTTTAAATGTGGCCATCTTTTCCTCTGAACGTGTGTACCTCTGCTCTACACTGTCCTATTAAATAATAAGATAACCACCCCCCACCCCCCCAAAAGGAAAAAAGAAAAAAAATGAATAATAGGATGTATGTTGACTTCATCTTTGAAAACCTTTTTAGAAAGCAAGAGTAAACATCTAGGCGTGTGATCATGTCATAATTGTGCATTTGTTGATTTTATCTTATCTTATGTGATTCTACCTTACATGTATTGGTGCATGACAGAGCAGCTCAGTGTGCCCTACTGTATGTCTAAAATAGTGAAAAAACTACATTTTTTGTGCCAGTGGTTTTATAAAAGGCTTTTATGAATATAACCTACAGCCTTTGCAATAGTTTGGATTTATAGCGCAGTCTTTTCCTCTAATTTTAAATCACTGCAGAAAATGTAGCTAGTGCAGCCCAAGATAAAGTGAAAATACAGTATACCTTGTTCATGCGCTCACATTTGACATTTTTCTTAATTGTAGCTTTTAAAAAATGGGAAATTGGTATTGGAAATGGTCAATTAGCTTTAAATTAAATTGGAATAAGCTATATATATATATATATATATATATATATATATATATATATATATATATATATATAAAGACTTCAATATTTTAAATAGTCAAGGAAGATGCTGACGTGATCTTGAATTTAACAACTTGAGTCAATACCCAGTTAAATACATTCAAGCTTGCATAAATGAACAGTGCAATTCACCATTATACTGTATGCAGCAAAAGGAATGCATATGGATTAGTTATGGATGCAAACATTGTATTTTAGAATTTACAAAGCAAACACCTCTGTTAAGATTTTGGAGAATATTTTAGAATAATTAGTTTTAATAGGGGGCGCCACAGTGGCGTAATGAGTAGCACGTTCGCCTCACAGCAAGAAGGTCGCTGGTTTGAGCCTCGGCTGGGTCAGTTGACATTTCTGTGTGTTGTTTGCATGTTCTCCCTGTGGTTGCGTGGGTTTCCTCCGGGTGCTCCGGTTTCCCCCACAAGTCCAAAAACATTTGGTATAGGTGAATTGGGTAAGCTAAATTGTCCGTAGTGTACGAGTGTGAATGAGTGTGAATGGATGTTTACCAGAGACGGGTTGCGGCTGGAGGGGCATCCGCTGCGTAAAACAAAAATAAGTTGGATAAGTTGGCGGTTCATTCCACTGTGGCGACCCTAGATTACTAAAGGGACTAAGCCGAAAAGAAAATGAATGAATGAATGAATGAGTTTTAATAGGCACTGAAGGTGCATAAAGGCACTGAAACAACAACAATACTCTGTATACAGTATATCTTTGTTTGTTACAGTATGTGCTATCTTTCTCTTTCTCTCTTTAGTATTTTGTATCTGTGCCATTTCTCTGTGGTTTCGTGACTCCATCCCAATCACTGAAAAGACACAGGTGTTAGCCATACTGCATGTAGGCCCACTCGGAATCTGCACATATTTAGCCTATCATTGAATCTATGTATTTACTTGTGTAATTGTTTGTAAGTTTATATTTATTCAGTTTTTAAGTTAATTTCACTAATATTATTATGATATAATAATATAAAATGTTAGTATGATTTATTTAAAATAAAGTTTGTAAAGTAATAGTTTCTGTCTTTTAGTAGATATATTATACGAGAGACTAAGTAAATAAGTAGATCTAATTGGGTTTGCTTAGTAAACATAAAATAAAAGTGAAAAATGTATTATTTTTTATACATCATATATTTTATAGTTTTTCGTTATGATACTCCTAAAATCATTCTGCACAAATCAGCAGATTTTTACAAAATTATCTGTAGAAATAGCAAAATATGTCTGCAGTTTCTGTCTGGCCCTAGTCATCTGGCAACTGACCTACTTACAGGTTGCCATTTTCCCAACCCACCTTCACAGCTTTTGAAAATAGCTATTGACAGTGGAATGGCTATTGAACCTCAAATAGATGATGAAATACAATATTTATTTATGTTCTGACATTATGGGAACTATCACCCAGCACAATGCAGCACCAGCCATGTCACAAGTGTTTTTTGCTAGTTTCCTGTGCCATGTTGTTGATACATTTAGCAAATGCATTTGCCCTCATTTGTGTACCCATGAGTGTGCAGGTCTGAAAAGGAAGTGTGTTAAGACACATTGCTGGGACGTTGTTATTTTACAGCAACTGAAATAGACTACTCCATTGACCAACTAAAAGCTGTTCTAAAGTCAGGTTTACAGTTTTTAAATATTTTTATTTAAAGAGCGTTTCATTAGTGATATGCACCTTTAGGCAGGTACATGCAAGTATGCGTTGCTTAGGTTATTACACAAAAAGGGATGTGCAGTTGCACATAAACGTATTTAAATATGAAAAATGAAAAGTTAAAAGTTTGTTATTGTCTACATGAATATAAAAAATGCTGCCTCCTCCCAGGCGTTATGGCCTTGGATGAATCCAGCTTGTTCAGTGGTCTGCTAGTGTGCTTTAATTTCGTGCATGAGCAGATTCATTTCCTCGCTAGTGAAGTGTTCAGGTTTGCTACTTATAAAATCTGCCATGTTAATAGTGAATCAGCCATGGCACGACCGCAACTAGCTAGGAAAGGGAATGAGAGATGAAACTCTGATGTGTTAATGTATGTTACGCCTAAAATTGAGAAGAACACTTTTCAGATCATGCACCAGATGTGCCAACTGTTTTTCCAATACTTGAAATAGCAAAAGTAGATTTGTACATGCCCTTAGAGCACATGCGCCATGCGCTTTAGACCAGGTGCTTAGATTGTTAAAATGGGGCCCTATGTTTTGGGGTATTTTGCCTTTGAGAGGACAGTGAGCTACACTGAAAGAAATGACTTTTTGCTGTTGTAAAATCTAATAAAATTACGCTCATAATTTTTAAATTCTAATATTAGGTGTCAAGAATAGAAAAAAAGTAATGCCAAAAAAGCAGTGAAAGCCCAGACAGTAGCTGAAATCTCTTAGTAGTTAGAAAGCATCTCTGTCCTTTGTCATTGTGAATGAATATTAGCTGCTTCAGTCCAACATCTACATTACCAGGATGATGAAAATGAAACCACGGGGGTCATTTCAGCAAGATGATAATCCAAAATACAGTGCAAGGTAACTCTCAGATGGTTTCAGAGAAAGTCAAGCTGGAGAAAGGCCCAGCCAATCAGCTTACTTCTATCCAATAGAAGATACAAAATAAAGTTCAGATTAAATAGACAATGTAATGTGAAGTGGGACGCTGACAACAGAGGCACTGATCCAAACATTGGATTATTAGAAAGGTCAGGCAAGCAATGATCACAATCAGGGGCGAACAGATGTATGCAGGCAAATCAAAAATTGTCTTTATTAAACAGCAAACGGTCAGTGCAGGGGGCGAGGTATCGAAACGAGAAAACAAATCAGAGATAAAAACGGAAGAACAAGACCAGGAAAACACGTTGTAGTGTCCACAAAAACTGATAGACAAGACTGTAGCTGCATCCCAAATGCCACACTATACACTTATGCACTATGTACTTATGCACTTACACACACAACAACATAGTATATGTATGTAGTGTCGTCCCAAATGGAACACTAATGGCTTTTTTACTAAGTGGAAGTTCAAACCGTTTACCAGATGACGTTTGACGGTTGCCAAATTAGTGAAATAAATGACCAAAATACCAAATAATACCTGCCATGAGTATAGCCGCATTTACCATCGGGGGGCGCTATAATCAGTCTTGTAAGAGAATTTTGCTTTCACAATCCAAAATAAATAAAGTTATCCAACATGTGCGTCCGATAGCTCCACCCCTTCCGTTACGTGCGCAAAGCTGCGGTCGTTGAGTGTGTGAAGTGTCCATCATTCCACACTTCATTTTACCAGTGGAATGAGTGCATCATCCGGGTAATTAAAGTGCACTTATTATTTTTAGAGTTTTCAGTGTGAACTCACTACAGACACTATTTACAAAATGGCGTAGAATAGTGCATAAGTATGCGATTTGGGGCGCACCTTGTGTGTTTGTGTGCTGTATAAATAGTCCAACTAATCAGTCTTTGAGCAGCTTCAGCTGTGTGAGTTTAATCAAAGTGTAATCACACAAATGTGTGTGTGTGTGTGTGTGTGTGGTGCATGACTGGAATATGTAGTTCTAGAAATTGCAGATTTGTAGTCCCTTAGCGATCTTTGTGTATACCAGCGATCTGCACAGGCTGGATCGCTGGTGACAGAGACAAACGAGACCCACAGAACCATCAATATTTTTACACTTTGATGAAGTCTGTGTTAAAGCACAAGAGTAGTACAGTACTTTCTCCTTGTGTCATTTCATTGTTATTACACAACGCTTTTTTATGAGTTTTTACAAATACATCATGTTTTAATTTTATTTTTAGTAGTAGTAATTTAGTTTCTTGAAGAGTTGCAGCGAAACTACACAAACAAAGCAGCCGTGTTTCAGTTCCCTTTTTCTACAGTAACACAAATGAGTAAATACAGAGCAGTATGTGCTTGATGTTAGAAAGATCACAATTAATCACAGAAAATAGCATTGCTCTTGCTGACTGGCACACACTTGAAGCATGCACACAGACGTTCTCACAGTCACCATGCAATCCAAATTCAGTTCTTTTTAGCAGCATGTTGCACTTGAACAGTCAGAAACTGTAGTGAACACATACTAATATTTCAAATATCCATATTCATGTAAACATATATGTTGATGTGTGTGTTTCTGATGTCGGATGTATAACATTATACAAGATTATAGACATATCGGATCATTAACTCATTTAACTAGATTTTTCCATTCATCACAATATTTTGTTTCAGCATCATGTGATCATTCGCAATAATAACACCGCAGGATATGCAATGTTGAGTTTTGTATTATAATTTATCATTTGCATGTGTTTTTGATGCCTGTGATTGTATAATGATTTTTTTTATAATGATGAAATTCTATAAGCTTAATTATGATTATTTTTATTGAATTATTTGTATTTTTATCATTTATTTACTGTACTTGAATACTGTTAGACTTGGGAAAGGATAAAACACTTTATTTCAATTGTATCTTTTTCTTGATTGTATTTATAGATTGTTATTCGTGAAAATACAACATATGCAAATAAACAAATACACTGCAAATAGCACAAACCACAAGGAAAATGTGTCAGGGGACCCCAGAAAGTTTATAGATTGTGTTTTAAATTTAACGAAGATGCGAATAGTAAACATCAATTCATCAATCTCTGGCTAAACTTGTGCATGAAAATACTCACAACAATGCAAACAAAGAAACACTGCAAATAGCACAGACCACAATGAAAATGTGTCAGGAACCTCCAAAATTTTATAAATTGTTTATTAGATTTTATTAAGATGCAAATAGTAAACATTAATTCATCAATCATTGACTTAACACGTGCAGGAAAATACTCACAACCCATGCAAATACAGAAATGAACTGAAAGTAGCCCAGGCAACAACGAAAATGTGTCGGGGAGTTTATGGAGATGCACTCCCACTGCAGAATCATTCCAATCCATCTAATATTATAAATTCTTTCCAAGTAGAGATGTTAAGTCATCTGGTGAAATCGTATTCATATCATAATATTTATCGCAAAAAATAAATAAATAAATAAATAAAATAAAAAATTTCAATGTTTGATTTTTCCAATATCCAATATTATTTCCAATAATAATAGAGCCGTATCCTCTATTATTATTATTATTATTATTATTATTATTATTATTATTATTTTATTTACCTGAAAGCTTCTTTTAAGTTGTACATTTTTATTAAATTTACTTCTAATTTCTATTTCACTTTCTTAATTATTTTTATGTTCTTCTGCATTTAATAACAAAGATAATGGATAACAATATTAGATTTGTTTTACTGTTAAAGAAAACAAGGATAAAGAATAACAAACAACGTGTTTATTAATATCATTTGTTTATATACTGTAAAAATAATAAAATATTAAATTTTTAAAATTTCACTTATTCATTTACTGATTTTTTTGGGTTTAAAATAGTTTCCATAAGTTACATATATATTTATTTTTAACACCATGTGTTTTTGTAATAAATAAAAAGCAAATTATGTCTGTTTGCTTATTTTTGTGTTTTGTGAAACATCTTCTGAACCTTACATAGTCATACAGAATACTGTTATCTTAATGATACTCTCGACATTGTTAGACAGCTACACAATACACTAAGTCTCCAACCCTGATTAGAGCATATGTGGACGGATCATCCTGTGACGCACTGCAGTGAGTGAAGCTCTGGCTAAATCCATGCAGGCAATAGATTAGGAGCTGGTTTAAGACAGAGATATAAAAGACTGCTTGGGAATCGACCAATTAATTTCACTAAACTCTATGCCAAGCAGAACTTATTGTATTATATGTATTTCCCCCAGGTTCCTTTTATATTTTATTAAATGCATGATTCTTGTTGATTTTGAGAGTTCCAACCTATTTTAAAAATACTTATTTTAATTACTTATTTTAATTATCTCACTTGCTGGAGTATTTTGGTTGAAAGGATTATTCAGGCTTAAACACCACAAGTGCATTAACTGAAATTGGTGAAATTATCAGATTTTTACTAGATTTAAGCACAAGAAATTATTTTCCCTGATAATCGTGAGACTGATGTCCTTCTTGTCAAATTTTATTGCTGATTTGAAATGTGTTTTTGCTTGCAATCACTGAGTATTTTTCCATTCAATTCAATTCAACTCAACTCAACTCAGCTCAACTCAACTCAACTCAACTCAGCTCAGCTCAACTCAACTCAACTCAACTCAACTCAACTCAACTCAATCAAATCAAATCAAATCCAATCCAATCCAATCAAATCAATCAATCAATCAATCAATCAATCAAATCAAATAAAATCAAATCAAATCTATTTGGGGTGCACAATATATTGTTGACCATATCAATGTCAGCCTATAAATTCTATTTTCAATGGTATTAAACAGCTGTTCACTTTGCTTTTTGTTTTTTAAATCATGCAAAAAAAAAAAGAAAAAAAGAATTTATCAGTTTATATTACAGCTATTGGCCTCCAAATCTAAAGAGTTATAAGTAATCGATGTCAGCAAAACAAACAAACAAAAAAAACCTTATTGGTGCACCTTTAGGATCTATATAGCATGACTAAATAAAGTTGCCTTCCCAAAGGTGCAAAGACATATAGAGCGCATTACCAAGATGCATGATGAGTAAACCGCCTAAAAAAAAAGGACTCTAATCATTGTCCTAAAATTAGGGATGCAACAAAATGAAACACTTGTGCTGAAACCAAGTGGAAAATTCTGGATGTACTTGACTGCAAACCAAAGATTATTTGTAATAAGTAATTGTTAAATTAGTGCAGCAATGTGGCTCAGTAGTTAGTACTGTTGCTGGGAAACATCCATACACTCTTATTCACACACATACACTACAATTTAGACTACCCAATTCACCTATAGCACATGCCTTTGGACTTTTAAAGAAACCCACGCGAACAGGGGGAACTAGCAACCTTCTTGTTGTGAGGTGATTGTTCTACTCATTGTGCCACTGTGATGCCCATGAATGAATTATTAAATTAATAAATATTATAATTTTGTTAATTTTGACCCAATCACATTATACTAATTTTAAAAAACACAAGCCAATAATCACATTTGTGACCCTGAAGCACTTATACAGTATGTTGCAGGAGTATTTTTTTGGCAATAGACAAAAATACATGGCACAGTATTGGGTCGAAATATTTGATTGTTCTTTTTTGCCAAAAATCATTAGAACATTAGGTCCCACTTTATATTAAGTGGCCTAAACTAATATGTACTTGCACCAATAGTAATAGTTCGTTATAATGTACTTATTGTGTAATAACATGTTTTTACATTGTACTTATACTTGATTAAATACCTGTGTGTAATTACATCTGTAATTAGTTTCTGTAACTACATTTGTAAATACACTGTTGACCATCCCTTACACCTTAATCCACCCTTAAACTTACCGATACCACCAAACTTGTCCTTAACCCAACCCCTATCCCAACTCAAGAGCACCACAAGTGTTCTCAAATACATTATGAACACAGTAAGTACATTGTATTTTTTTTTGATGCAAGACATAGTAGTAAAGGACACTTAATATAAAGTGGGACCGAATATTAAGTAAAGAAGATCATGTTCCATAAAGACATTTTGTAGGTTTACTGCAGTAAATATGTCAATAGTCCATTTTCATTAATCTTTGAACGATTTTCTCAATATTTAGATTTCTTTGAAACCTACATGTAGGTGTTCAAATAGTTTTTTTCTGTCCTATCCGGTCAGGGGTGTCTGTATAAAAGACCAAAAAGCAGAGGAGTTCAATAGAATAGGATTTTAATTAAATATGCAAAAGAAAAGAGCAGATCCAGAGTAGATCTTGATTTTTAGTAAAAAAAAAACAAAAAGAAAACTGAAGAATGGAACACAGACAACGAGTCACAACTTAAGATAATTTCCAACAAAAATCAGTAGCACCATTTGATAAAGAAAAACAGGCATGGGCTTAATTCGAGTCCAAAATAAAGCACTAGTTTGGTCCAGGCCTGGTAATTTGAAAAAAGGGCAAAGGCAAAGCAGAAGCTTGATTTTCCAGCAGGGCAGGCCAAATCCAGAATGGCTCCGGAGAACTGGACAGAGAATACAGAGATAAAACAAACAACAGACCGACGTGAAAGCAGTAAGGAAACCAACACTCCAACTTCTCGCAAGAGAAGAAGCGAAACACCCTCAGATGTAGGACCAGCAATCAGCAGAAACGAAAGGCAGGTGGCAGTTAACAAGTGAGACTACTGATTGGCAAAGACGAACAGGTGTGTGAGGTTACACAGCAAATTGGTAAGCTGTCAGAAAGAAAAGATAGAAAATGCTGTTAGAAAAGAGAGAGGAAGCAAAGTTCAAACCCAGGTTCTGACATATCCAAATAATCTTGGAGCGTACCAAACATCAATGGAGAGGCGTCAGTTTACTGGCATTGCCATGACAGCACAGTAGCACTATTAAAGAAGCAGGAACAAGTACTGCACGTCATGTCTGTGAGTTATTTTAGTGGACTTTTTTTCTGGTGAGCATGTGCGGTTCATGTATAAGCAGATCAAATAGAGCGGAATATTACATTATTTTAAACTCTGGCCACAATGCTTAAAAGTTGATGCAGCAAAACTGTCCAGCCTTTGCATAGTGTAATGAAATGACACTATGATATAGTGCAATGCTATATGTGTCTGGTACACAGTGTCTAAGGATGGAGAGAAAGTGAAACTAGCGTGCGCGGCAAAGCCTAACCCTATTTTCAGTTCATATTTTCTGCCACTCTCGAAAAAATGACATTTCGGTGGACAAAAGTTTGGTATATCCTTGCTTAAAATTTGATCATTTGACAGGGCACGAGTTGTTCAGATTATAAACTGACAACTACCTAAAAAATATAGATGTTTATAATTTAAATGACTTTTTCGTAGTATTTGTAAAACATTGTGACACTAAACTGAATAGACTACATGTAAGAGCTAAGCGCATTGTTAGATATTTCACAGTTTTTGTAAACACTATTATAAGCATCTAAGTAACATCTCACATTCTGCATCTGTAACATCACACATTCAACATGACTTCTCAATCCAGCTGGGACCATCCACCATTACCCCATGTAGTTCGGTAAGGAATCTTGAAATGATCTTGGATGACTAGTTGTCTTTCAAAGTGCATGTTGCTGACACGACTCAATCTTGCAGATTTGCACTTTTTAACACCAAAAATATAGACCCTTCTTAACAGATCATGCTGCTCAATGTTTAGTCTCAAGCCTCAACAGATGACCCAGAATACTGCAGCTTGTCTGGTCTTCAATGAGCCAAAGAGAGTCCTTTTTTTTATCTCTCTGCATTGGTTGCCGGTTGGCGCTCGAATCAGATTCAAATCACTGATGCTTGCTTACAAGACAGCCACTGGCACCACACCTTCTTAACTTCACCTCCTGCTGAAGGTCTATACCCCCTCCAGGAGCCTCCAGTCGGGATGTGAACACCGCCTTGTGGTACCATTGCAGTCATAAGTAACTCATTGCATAAATCACTTTCCAAAACCTTTTCATTCAACGTTCTATGATGGGGTTGAGTTACAGCAAAGAACGGTTTTGGAAAGCAGGTAAAACAAAAACAAAATGCAAAAAATTAAATAAACAATTAAATAACAGGGTGAGAATGTGGCAAGATCTGAAAATGTGGTAAAAATCAAGCGAGGGCTTTTCTTTTTCTTGGTTGATTTTGAAAACACTATCGGTTTGGTTTAGGGAAGGGGTGATCAGGTCAATCGGTGCTTTTGAAAACACTATTGGTTGGGTTTAGGGCAGTGGTCCTCAACCTTTTTATCACCGCGAATCAGTCAACACTTGACAATTTTACTAAGGGGGTGGGGATGTAGCTAGGCAACCATCAACTGTTTTCTCAGAGGAAGACAAGCTGACAAAACAAGTTATATTTATGAAGAAAATTACAAAGCACTGTAGGTTTTTCTGTGTTTGTCTCAGATAATTAGTCTTACTGAAATGTGTATATTCCGTACAAGCTGAAGCTGACTCATGTCAGGTGACATGATTCATTCAACTGGGTGCATCTGGTCTGGAAGGCGCAAGCACGTCACGCCACTTGTTCTCACAAGCCACGCACCTCCATTGGAAGCAACAAACTTGTGTGAACTCTAGAAAAGACACAATATGCGAACTGCCCCTTAAAGGCCACAGTCATTTGCGATCTCCATCAATCTTCTTGTACAGTTTGTGGGTCCTTCTTTGTGTAACGGGATGGTGACACTGACAACGGTTTTGAGGATCCAATTGCAGATTTAATTAAAAGTCAGCGGTCATCGCAGCGGTCATCGGGGGCAAACAGAAGCATACAGGTAATTAAATTCGTAGTCGTAAACAGGCAGAAGGTCAATAAGGCTAGTAGCAGGCAAGGATAAACAGATAGCAAGGCTAGGGTCGAAGCACGGATAAACAGGAACAAAGGAAACGCGTTGTAGTCACTATAAAGATAACAATACTCAGCGACGAGTGTGTGTGTATGTACTGCTTATGTAGTGTGTGTAATCATTCTTTGACAGTCCTCCGGTGGTGTGTGTGCAATCAATTGTGATATGGAGCAGGAGTGTGTGTACTGCAAGACTGGAGTTGTAGTCCTATAACTAGCAAATCTGTAGTTCACGGAAGTGTGTGTGTGTCTACCAGCAATCTCTGGCTGGTCGTTGATGATCGTGACACTCTGGGCCTTTTCCCCTTAGCAATGAAACTTCCTAAAGACGTCTGTCTCATTTTGCTGCTTGTTGTTTAAATTTGACCAAGTGACCGAGATGTAACCTAGAGAATACAATTATTTTTCAAAATAAAAGATCCTTCAGACTCAGGTAACAAATAAAACAGAAATAATTAATGATTTCTTCTGTGACGCGGTACAAATTGATCCACAGACCGGTACCGGTGGTTGAGGGCCACTGGTTTAGGGAAGGGGGTCGGTGGGGGCAGCGGTCAGTCAGTTATTCAGTCAGTCAGTCAGTCAGTCAATCGATAGCGACCTCTGGTGGATTTACGCAAGAACAGCAGGCAGGAATGGCACTCGCGACAGAAATTTGAGATCTGAAAAAGCGTACTCAGCGGCATCTGGTGGATTCGCGAAAACAAAAACTGCAAAAAAACCATACCTTCTTAGATTCATTTAGCAATCTCATTAAATGTATATAGGGGTACGTAATAGGGCTGCAAAATATATAATTTAAGCATCGATATATGTCACGTGTCAATCTGCAATAGTAACATCGCAGGATATGCAATGTCAAGTTGGGTTTATAGTTGATCATCATCACAGTTCAGAACATGTGATTTGTGGAGTCATCCCAAAGTTTAACCCTAAAATAAAGTGAACGGTTTTCATTTGGATGTGTTTGACCTGTCGCTGTGTATGATTTAAGCAAACTTAAACCAATAGGTAATAAAGGTATATAAACCAAAAATTTATTGTATCTATTTATTTATACAATAAAGACTCGACACTCATTCATTCATTCATTTTCTTGTCGGCTTAGTCCCTTTATTAATCTAGGGTTGCCACAGCAGAATGAACCGCCAACTTATCCAGCATTTGTTTTACACAACGGATGCCCTTCCAGCTACAACCCATCTCTGGGAAACATCCATACATTATCATTCACACACATACACTACGGACAATTTAGCTTACCCAATTCACCTATATAAGTCTTTGGACTTGTGGGGGAAACCAGAGCACCCAGAGAAAACCCACGCGACCACGGGGAGAACATGCAAACTCCACACAGAAATGCTAACTGACCCAGCCGGGGCTCGAACCAGCGACCTTCTTGCTGTGAGGCGAACGTGCTAACCACTACGCCACCGTGGCGCCCGACTCTACACTATACAGTGTTATTTTATCTCTTATTAATAAATATCTTTACCTCAATACCGTTCTACAAAAAAAACTGAAAATTAATGTATTTGTTCAATTGTACTTTACGCAGATACTGTATTGCTCTACAAAATAATCCACATAAATGTAAAAATATTAATTCATTTCAAATAGAGTTATACAAGATCTTGTGACATTATATTAAAATCACAATATATATCGCAGACAAACTTAATATCGCAATATCAGTTTTTGTCCAGTATCGTGCATCCCTGGTACCTACCTATCTATAATGAGCTTGGGTTGTTATTCTATGCATTAAATTGTAGCCATGAAAGGCTGTAATATTTGGTTTTCTTCCTTCGTTATTTCCTTCATAAACCTTCACTGTTTTTTTAACTGGATCAGGTTGTCTTGACATTCTGTAGACATTCTGTAGACATAACATTATACGTTTTCAGCTCCATTACAAGTCCTGCTGGTTTGTTCTTATTTTCTCTATTTTAGACTGAATAGCACCTTTCTTCATCTATTCTCTCACCTTCTTTCTTTCCATCACCTTTTTCAATTCTCTCTGGAGAGTGAGTAATTGGCCCCAGAATCCCAGTGTGTGTTTGTACCAGAGGGTCTGAGTTTTCTGTCTCCCTGGAGAACTGACTGTGTTTGTTCCAGCAGCCATGGAACTTAAAGATCGCCTGCTCTCTCTTTCCATCTGTGGGTGTTTGGATAGAGAAAGAATGGCATTGTGGAGTAGACTGAGGGAGTGAGGAGTGAGGCGTGTCCTGTTATGTTGTATTGTGAAATACCCTAGCAGTTTTTATATCATATTATATCATTTTTGTAAATCATTTACTTTTAGGTCAAGTGTTGGAGCATTTATTTGAGTTGCAATGAGCCTAGACATGGGCCATTAAAAAATTCTGAAAGTATGATAACCTTGGAAAAAAATATCACAGTTTTATGGTATCAAAGTATTGTGATTACTGCTCTAGAATAATTGTTAGGGTAAAAAGCAACATTTTTCTCATTGAACACAATACATTTTATTTTAAGAAACAAATTTTTTTGGAACTGTAAACATGTCAGGTTAAATAAAAAAAAAAATCATTGACTTCTGATATTTTAATTTGTCAACCCAGGCTAATTCTGAAAACGTACCTCTATACATTTCTAGAGATCATCAAATATGTCCCAGGAGCTACGTTTTTCTGCAATTTATCTCGAGTGCAATTTGCGTCTGCTGTTTTCCCGTAAATCCACTAGAGGCCTCTGTTGACTAACTGTTTGACTGACTGACTGACTGACTGACTGACCGATCGACTGAATCAAAAAGTTACGAACTGCTGTGAGATTGTGTTTGCTAATACAGTACATATACCGTAGGAATGGTATACCAGTATATACAGTTTTCAAAACCTTAACTTTTACAAACCACAGTATACCTTGAAACTGGTTATCGTCCCATACCTAAATGGCTACGTTTACACTGCAGGCGAATGTGGCCAAAATCGGATTTTTTTTTTGCCCACATGTGACTCAAATCTGTTTCGTCATGACTGTGTTAACAGCCCAAACCACATGAAATGTGATCTTTTCAATTTGTGCCACTTTCATATGTAGTATCAAATCAGATACAGATCTGATGTTGAGCAACTCGACCACTGTGCGATAGCTTATGTTGGAATTCATGTGACTTTTATCATTTTTGATCAACACACGTCATTATTCTTTACTGGTTCATACTGCAAACATTGTCTACTCCTCAGCAGCATAGCAGAATAGCACACAGAGCAAATAATTTACCCCCCCCCCCCCCCCCCCCCCCCCCCCCCCCCAAAAAAAAAAAACACAATAAAAAACTGCCATATTCATTTATTCATTTTCTTTTCGGCTTAGTCCCTTTATTAATTCGGGGTCGCCACAGCGGAATGAACCACCAACTTATCCAGCATTTGTTTTACGCAGCGCATGCCCTTCCAGCCGCAACCCAAAATACTGCCATAGTAAAATTTAATAAATAAATATAATAAAATACAGGCCTTTAACTTTCATCTTTCACTTAAATAATGAATACATTAACAAAACCAAATATGAAAGAAAAACTGTGTGACAAGTCTTGCAGCAGTTTAATGCTATTTATTTTTTTATTTTTTATTTTCTTTTAACTTTTTTCATTGTTCAGGAAAAAAAATTTCAATATGCCAGTAGGCAAAGTTTCAGATTCACTTTGAGTTTTACTGTATAAAGCCTTAACAAATTAACAGTAGGCTACGTTATTAGACTCCGCAAACAATATACTGTAAGTTTCAACAGTGGTAAATAAGGTGTGAGCCCTGCCTTCACAGTTCAGTCTATGGCTGCTCATTAAACCTTGATGAATTCACTACACATCGATGCTCAGAGAGACGCACACCGCACTTGTCATAAATGACATATCAGTGTTTTTGATCACAAATAACTTACTTTAAGCTTCAAACACTGAAATTTACCTCAGGACCACCAAACAACCATTTACAGTTCATAAAAAACACAGTGGTTGTGTTTGAAAACAGCGATTATATTAAATATAATCTGACCACGTGCTTTATTCACTACTTACAGTATACACATTTATGTGATGTGCATGTGGGTCAGTTTAGGACCATGATCTGTTCTCACTGGAAATCTGATATAGACCATTTTGAGGAATGTAAACAAAAACAATGGTCCAAACATATTTCCTGTTGTACATATTTTAATTTCTATGGCTTACGAGAATCCAAAAAGAGCCACATATTGATAAATAATGCTATGATAGCTGTATGAATGTTAGAATTGCATCAAGTTATGATTGAATCGCCTCTTGTTACAGTTATGAAATAGTTTGATAACAAGCAGGAAATGTTCATGGGCAAATGACATGACCACATTGAAATGGTTTATTGGCCACATTTATAACAACAATGTGAACAGTTATGCAAAAAAAAAAAAAAAAAAAAAACAGATCTGAGAAAGTCTAATTGGAGCACTAAACCTCGCAGTGTGACTGTAATGAGACAGAAACAGAAATGTCTTGCATATTGAAAAATAGGTCGAGGTGACACGATACCAATTTTTCATGTCTGGCACCATTAACTTGAGTATCTGCCAAGAACAATACACTACCTAACAAAAGTCTTGTTGTCGATACCAGTTCATTTGGAAAAGTGGCAGAAGGTAGATTTTTCTGATAAATCATCTGTTGAACTGCAAAACAATCATCACAAATACGGCAGAGGACTTATTGGAACCCGCCTGGACCCAAGATTCTTACAGAAATCTGTCAAGTTTGGTGAAGGAAAAATCATGATTTGGGGTTACATTCAGTATGGGGCATGCAAGAGATCTGCAGAGTGGATGACGACATCAACAGCCTCAGGTATCAAGACATTAGTACTGCCCATTACATTACAAACTAAAGGAGAGGGCAAATTTTTCAGCAAGACATAGTGCTCCTTCTCAGTCTCCACATCAAAGTTCCTGAAAGCAAAGAAGGATTGACCATCCCAGTCACCACCAGACATGAACATTATTGAGCGTGTCTGAGGTAAGATGAAGGAGGGGGCATTGAAGATGATTCCAAAGAATCTTGATGAACTCGGAGTCCTGCAAGAATGCTTTATTTGCCATTCCAGATGACTTTATTAATAAGTTATTTGAGGATTGAAGAGATGTATGCATGCAGTCATTCAAGCTCATGGGAGTTTATGACTTTATATCCTATATTGTACATTATTTCTGTTATTTCTATTTATTTCTTGTCTAAGCAAAGTCCTACCTTACTGTCCTAATTAAATAATTAAAAATCAGGGCATGATCATATTTTATTTAGCTAAAATAAGCGTAATCTAGAGGCCATTGCCTTTCATAAAAGCCACTTCTGATACCAAATGATCAACTAGAAGTCAGAAGTTATTATATGTTGTTTTTAAAACTTGGATAAGCAACAAGACTTTTATCAGGTTGTGTACAATATCATCTTTAAAAAAAGAAAAAGAAAACACAAACCTTCGATCTACCCTCTTTTTACAACAAGAAAACCATAATTAAAAATCAGTTAACAAAATAATAAAAAACTATAAAAAATATAACTTGAAAAAAATAGAATCTCCATTATTAAATGTACAGTATAGAACACAGTGCAGTGCAAGCACAAACATGTTTTATTTTCATACTCAAAAGGTGCTATATGCAAACACATTTATTTGGTTCAAGTTTTCCTTAAAAGGAAAAGAGACAACAGAAGTCACCACAGAACAGTCACTAAAACCAGCGAGTCATATTTTGCAGTTCTTCTGTGACTTCTAGTAAGTGTGTTCACTTTAACAAAAAGGGCATAAATTGCACTAGGTTTAGTTTTTTGCCTTTTTAACTTTAGAATAGTTCTATAACAGTGATATAGCTACAGTAAAGTCTCAACTCTCTCACTGACATTCTGCCTGTGGTTCACATGGCACGTGAACAGCATGCGTTTAAATTTAAATGACTTTTCAACTTGGTTTATGGTTTAACAACTGAATGAATGCATAGGTCTGTCTAACCAATTATATTCTGATTATTCCATGTTCTGTTGAAATTCTTGATTCTGATTGGCTGGAGGGCGTGCATAATTTTCGTTGAAACGCACAGGTTGTTCCAGTCAGTTTTGATCACAGTTCGAAATGAATGCATTTCTCCCAAACGTATCGTATTATATGTAAAAGTATTACACCATCAGTGGAAGAGAATGCAGTGCCTACAAAATCCAGTAGCCCAATGGCTTATGGCTGTTATTTTTTTAGTCATGCTACCAAAATCTATCCACACGCTGCCTAGCAGGCTAGTGGAAGAAAAAATACTGTATATTTCAAAGTCTTTACATTCTCTCAAAAAGTGGATAATTATTTACGTGTCGTGCTGCTGATACGGCAGCAATAAAGCCACTTGTTGATAAGAGCCTTCTATTTACTCCCTTCACTTGTTTCACAGCTGTTTGAGTTTTTATGCTTTCTGTAAAACACAGATAAAGATATTTGACGAAAATGTTCAAAGAGAAAGAAACACAAACAGGTCTCAAATGAGTGAAGGGTGAGTAAATAATGACACAATTTTCAAGTTCAGGTGAAATATTTATTTCAGTGGGTCTCCTCCACCTCAGAGCTAAAATCCTTCAGATTTTACAGGTGGCAGAAAGTTAGTTATATAAGAAATAATCTAAAAATAACCAAACATAGGTAAACGTGTCCAAGTGCAGTTTATTTATAAACTAATTTCGAGAGGATCACGTGCTTATGATTGATCACAGCCGGTCCCGCATTAGCTTCACATATTGCGCAAATAAGACGAATGCTAACTCACTATAAATAACCAGAATTTTTTTCACAAGTCATCATCCATAGTGTATGAGTGAGTGATGATTAAGAGTACCCAGTACTGTGCTGCGGCTGGAAGGGCATCCGCTGCTTAAAACATATGCCGAACTAGCTGTTGGTTCATTTTGCTTTGGCAACCCTTGAATAAGGAACTAAGTCGAAAGAAAATGAATGAATGAATGAATTTCCCCATATCTCATAATGTTTTTACCTGTAATACTGGCTTCGATAAGCTTTACTAAGCAGTTTAATAATATAGATTTTCTATTGGAAACTTAACGTATCTTAAAGATGCTGTGTTCATTTTCTGTGCTCATCTGCTTGCCTAAATATTATTTATAAACTGAACTTTAATTGAACCATTATTGATGCATGGAGCCACATTAACTGAATACTTTTTTTGTGTGTAAAACAAAAGTATTAAAAACTCTCAAAACTCTCAAAACACAGGGCTTCTGTGGTACTTTTTACTAAGAATGTCAAAGTCCACTAAAGGAGGTTGAGCATTTTCATATCTGGCTCCTAAACTCTGGAATAGTCTTTCCTAATAATGTCTCATGCTGTGTTCACACCAGACGTGGAAGACTCGTCTAGCGCAAGTGATTTACATGTTAAGTCAATGCAAAGACGCGAATAGGCGCGATACGAATGGTGCGATCTTTCTATAAAACCCCTGTTAGCCGTTTAGCAATAAAGCTACAGTCACCAAGCCATAGACAGAAGCCCTGTCCATAACACAAATCTGCGTCTGTTCTCAAGTGAATTTGACGCGTGAATGAAGAAAGTAAGCTAAAATGTTCACGTGTTCACTTACGCGCGATTTACGTGATTTCTCTGCGCTTGCCACATCTGGTGTGAACACAGCATTAGGGTGCTTTCACATATGTGGTTCGGTTTATTTGGTCTGGACCAAGGGCAATGAATGATACATTGTAGTATTTTTCTGCCGTTTTGGCTCCTTTTCACACCACACTGATTGCTTTGGTCCAAACCAGTTGAAACGAATCAAAATGCAGTCATGTGACAAAATCCACATCACTCATTGGCCAGATGTTATTGACTGTATTTGCTAAACTGCTTTTCAATTGGTTAGACTTAATGTGGAACTCCTGCAAGTAAACAAACCTGGATTAATCCATAAAGGCACAGTATTTTTTGTGTTTGGGTCTGTTTTAGTTTGGATCATGTTCTCACCACAAATGAACCACTCCAGGGTTCGTTAAAAAGCGTACTGAGACCACCACTTCAATTAGGTCTCGGTATGCTTTTTTGGTCCGCTTTTGGTGCGCATCCGAGTGCGATTGCTACATTCACACCTGCCCAAACAAACCGCACCAAAACGGAAAACGAACTCTAGTGCGATACAACCGAACTAAATAAGGCAGGTGTGAAAGCACCCTTAGACTCTTACGCGCTGTCTCAGTTCAAAACTAGATTAAAAATGTATCTTTTTTGTAAAACAGATTGTGAAAAGTGCTAAACAAATTTTAGGGGTGTAAAAAATTTTTGTTTATTCGACGCACTGCGATGCAGACGCTGACAATTTGATACCCGTTCAGTTATAGATCATAACCGGTTATTACGTTGTGACATCGTTTCTCTCAAATCCGCTATGTCGTGGTAGAATATTATGGCAAAGAAGGCGAGGACGAGTAGTTAAATCACTCAAAGTACCACTCCAGCTATCTGTAAATCCTATAATGGGATGCATTATTATCAAAATGCACCTATTCTTTCAAACAAAAACATATAATTTAGCATATTTAGCACATATTAAGCATATATAACCATATTCATTTTTTAATATGACTTGTATTGATGCATGGAGCCACATTAACTGAATACTATTTTCTTTGCATGAGGAAAATCTAACTAGGAATTTTGCATATTTTGAGCAATGACTATTCATCAAGAACACAATTTATACTGAATTTAACCTATTAATATTAATAAGAATTATGATCTCAATATTTTAGGTCACATTTAATGTAAGTGTCTTAATCTGGTGGTTTTCTATGGGGAAAACCCTGTAATGACAGACCATGTGTTGTGTTCATATTCTGCTGTTCTGCGTAGCCACAGACTTGTGGTTTTTTTCCCCTCACCTACATTCAGCTTCCAGGGCTTTACTGCAGGCTTTAAGTGGGCGATTTGTGTCAATAGCAAGTGACATCCTGTAGTGGAAAGTGCAGGTGGTGGTTGTACTGTAAGTGATGTCACATGCAGAGGCACAAAAGCACATTTATTAGACAGCAACTGTTTGGATACCTTGATATGATATTGATCTGGCTCACTGAAATGTTTAAGAATTTTCTCACAATCGTTCCAAGCTAATGCATACAGTAACACTGTAAAACAACATTGCTGTAGTGTAGCATTGCTCTAACACAAGTTAACTTCACAACTCATTTTATTAAAGTCATTTTATCAAGCCTGTCAACCCCGCGGAGGAGGTCGAGGAGGAGGTCTCGCGATGATTTACCTCGAGAGTTTGAAAATCTCGCCGGTTCCCGTTCCTTCATTCCCTTCTTTCGAGTCTATGCTATCTAAACTCTCTGGACCCATACCTACATATGTTGCCATAATCTATCGTCCTCCCAAACTAAATAAGGACTTTTTAAATGACTTTGCTGCGTTCTTAACACATATTACCACCCTCTCAGCAAATATTATAGTTTTAGGAGATTTTAATATTCACGTGGATAATATCAATAACTCTCTAACAAGAGATTTTATATCCTGTCTTGAGAGCTTTGGACTTACACAACATGTCAATGTCCCCACACACTCTAAAGGACACACCCTTGACCTCATCTGCTGCTCTGGTGTTTCACCCACTGACTTCTCAGCTGATGAACTGCCAATAACGGATAATTTTCTCCTCTCATTCAATTTTGCACTCCCTCTTTCCTCCACCAAACCTTCCTGTATAATTTCCTTCCGTAACATAAAACACATTGACTTAGAATCCTCTTCTGCTAGTATTGACTCTATCTCTGACATTACAAACTTTTCCTCACCAGATGATTTAGTATCTCATTATAACACTAGACTTCATTACACTCTTAATTCTTTTGCTCCCTTAAAAACCAGATCTGTCTCCTTTTCTCAGTCTGCCCCATGGTTTACACCAGAACTTCAGCTCATGAAAGCCAAAGGCAGACAAATTGAAAGACTATATAAAAAAACTGGCCTTAACATTCACAAAGACATGTACAAAAATCACATCCTACAATATAAGAACTGCATTATTCAAACCAAATCCAACTATTTTTCCAATCTCATATGCTCCAATGAAGGTAACACCGTGTCTCTGTTTTCACTTTACAAGTCTATCACTAACCCCCCAGATTCTCTACCATCTCACCTTCACTCAACAGCTTTCTGTAATTCCATCATGACCTTTTTTTAATGAAAAAATCTTTAATATTCACCAGCACCTTGGTTCAGAATCTTTTTCGAGCATTACATCTGAACTTCCACAATTTGAAAATTTATTCTCCTCTTTTCAACTGCCTACAGCTGCAGAAATATCAGATTTAATTTCTAAATCTAAGTCATCTTCCTCCCACTTAGATCCTCTCCCTACTGTTCTGGTCAAAGCCTGTCTCCCTTCTCTCATCCCTCTTATTTCAGCCATTATTCACTCTTCTCTTTCCACTGGAACTGTTCTTGCTTCATTTAAAACTGCAGCAATTACTCCTATACTCAAAAAACCTGGTTCAGACCCATCTAACTTTAATAACTTACGACCTATCTCTAATTTACCATATATTTTCAAAATCCTCGAAAAAACTGTGGCATCACAACTTCAAACCCACTTATCTCAGAACAACCTGTATGAACAGTTCCAGTCCGGTTTCCGCCCACTTCACAGCACGGAAACTGCCCTTATTAAATTCACTAATGACCTACTTATGGCAGCTGATTCTGGACTAATATCTGTTCTCATTCTCCTTGACCTGAGTGCGGCCTTTGACACTATTTGTCACAGCACCCTCATCAATAGACTATCTTCTCTTGGCATCACCAATATCCCACTTGACTGGTTCAAATCTTATCTCTCTGGCCGCACTTAGTTCATTCAACTTAAATCATTCACTTCTCAGCATTTTACAGTTTCTTCGGGTGTCCCCCAGGGCTCAGTCCTGGGACCCCTGCTTTTTATCATTTATCTTCTTCTCCTTGGTAATATTCTATGTAAATATAACATACAGTTCCACTGCTATGCGGATGACACCCAGCTCTATCTTTCTGGCAAACCCTCTTCTTGTTTTCCTCCCTTACAGTCTGCTTAGCAGAAATCAAATCTTGGCTCTCGCTTAACTTTCTCAAATTAAACAGTTCAAAAACTGAGGTTTTGCTTGTTGGTACCAAATCAACACTCTCCAAAACTGACAGCTTTGCTCTTTCTATTGATGATTGTTCCATTTATCCCTCTAAACAGGTCAAGAGTCTGGGTGTCATCCTCGACAGCACACTATCTTTTGATTCTCACATCAATAATATCACCCGGTCTGCTTACTTCCACCTACGCAACATCAACCGTCTCCGCCCTTCTCTTACCCCTCACGCCACTGCTGTTCTTGTCCATAGCCTCGTCACATCTCGTTTAGATTACTGCAACTCCCTTCTCTTTGGTCTCACTAATAAATCCCTCCGTAAGCTTCAGTTGGTCCAGAATTCAGCTGCCCGTATCATCACTAGAACCCCTTCTTCTCATCACATCACCCCTGTCCTGCAGCAGCTTCACTGGTTACCAGTTCATTTTAGAATTGATTTTAAAATTTTGATGTTAACTTTCAAAGCCATCCACAATCTCGCCCCTCCGTATTTGTCTGCCCTTATCCACATTGCTGCTCCCTCTCGCGCCCTGAGATCTTCTTCTTCCCTTCACTTGTCTGTTCCCTCTGCTCGGCTGTCGTCCATGGGCAATAGAGCATTCAGCCGCTCTGCTCCCCAGCTTTGGAACTCACTACCACCACCATCAGAAACACTGACTCCCTCACAATATTCAAATCAAAACTCAAAACCCACCTTTTATAAGATGGCTTTTAATGTTTAATCTGTACCTGCACTATTGTTGTGTATTTTAATATTATTTTTCTTAGTATTTTATTGTTCTTGTTTCATTGTACGGTGTCCTTGGGTTGCCAGAAAGGTGCCTTTAAATAAAATGTATTGTTATTATTATTATTATTAAAGTAGAATAAAATCATGTTAATTTAAACAATAAAACTGCAATAAAACTTAACATAATCCAAGAACATGATTTGAATGCTTCAAATTACTGTAAGTGACCTTCTAAAACATACAACACACCTTCAGATTTAGATTTTAGATGTTGCTTACAGTAACACAGGCAGGTTGTACAGTTCATCATTCTACATGGTTTTGTTACTCACTGTACTTTACAAACACACATATGTACACTGTGTCCAGTAGGCATGGGCCGGTATTAGATTCTGACGGTATGATAACCTTGGACAAAAATATGACAGTTTTACAGTATTGTGATCACTGCTCTAAAATATATTCTTTTAAATGTCTGGGTAGAGGCGCCACGGTGGCGTAGTGAGTAGCACGTTCGCCTCACAGCAAGAAGGTCGCTGGTTCGATCCCCGGCTAGGCCAGTTGGCATTTCTGTGTGGAGTTTGCATGTTCTCCCCGTGGTTGCGTGGGTTTCCTCCGGGTGCTCCGGTTTCCCCCACAGTCCAAAGACATGCGGTACAGGTGAATTGGGTAAGCTAAAATTGTCCATAGTGTATGAGTGTGAATGAGAATGTATGAATGTGTTTCCCAGAGATGGGTTGTGGCTGGAAGGGCATCCGCTGCGTAAAACAAATGCTGGATAAGTTGGCGGTTCAATCCGCTGTGGCGACCCCGGATTAATAAAGGGACTAAGCCGAAAAGAAAATGAATGAATGAATGAATGAATGAATGTCTGGGTAGAAAACAACAACTCGTTTTCCCTTTTGAACACAAAACATTTTATTCAAATAAAATTAAATTAAATTTAAATTTAACAGTAAACGTTAGGCTGAATAATTCAAATGTATCATTGACGTCTGCTGTCTTTGATAGTTTCAAAAACACAGATTTTTGAGGCATTTTTGGATATCTTTTCTGCTGGAAATACTGTTGTCCTCAAAAAACGTAAATCAAAAATCATACACAGACCTTAGGAACGGTATTGCAGAAAATTTTGACGTTTCCAAACCGCGATATACCTTGAAAACGGTTATCGTCCCAAGCCTAGTGACCAGTATAATTCAATATGAAAAGCAAAAACAAACACTCACCATTAGTTTATGTACTTATTTGTCCCTTACTGCTTGATCTCAGAGATTAAACTGACAGTAAATCAATGTATGCTATTATGAAAGATTTATTCATTTCTTATAGAATAAGGACACAAAGTCTAGTTAATGATTATAGAAAATGAATGCATCGGTTACTGGTCATTATATGATAGATGCAAATGTTAATCTGAGGGTGTGTTCATACCAGGAAATTGTGTTATTTTACTTGCTTTGGTCACTTCACTTTCACACTGCCCTTTTTGCGAGCGAACCATAACAGAAGCACGTTTGCCAGCTATTGTAGATGGCAAGCCAAATGTAGACCCATGCAGCTTAGTCTTAGCCTAGTCCCTGACCTATCAGGGGTTGCCACGGTGTAATGTAATGTGTATTTATATAGCACATTTATTGTATATGGCCACACACCCAGAGTGCTTCACAATCATGAGGTGGTCTCACTACACCACCACCAGTGTGCAGCATCCACTTGGATGATGCGACGGCAGCCACAGGACAACGGCTCCAGTGCTCTCACCACACACCAGCTATAGGTGGAGAGGAGAGTTATCTATGCAGCCAATTCAGTTGATGGAGATGATTGGGAGGCCATGATGGTTTAGGGCCGAGAGGGAATTTTGCCAGGACACCGGGGTTACACCCCTACTCTTTTACGAGAAGTGCCATGGGATTTTTAATGGTTTAACCTCTTATCCAAAAGACAGCACCCACTGACCCTTTCACTGGGGCATCAGGACTCACACAGACCACAGGTTGAGCACCCCCTGCTGGCCTTACTAATATGACTTCCAACAACAACCTAGTTTTCCCATCTGGTCTCCAATCCAGGTACTGACCAAGCTCAGCCCTGCTTAGCTTCAGTGAGTAATCAGTCTTAGGCTGCAGGGTGATAGGGTTGTGGCAGTGGAATGAACTGCCAATTTCTCTGCCAGATGTTTTGCTGCGCAGTGGATGGTCTTCTTTCCAGGCACACCCAAACCCAACCAAAACACCCATGTATTCTCCCATTCACACACAACGGACAATTTACCTATAGGGCGGTGCGGTGGCGCAGTGGGTAGCGGGTCGCTGGTGTGAGCCTTGGCTGAGTCAGTTGGCGTTTCTGTGTGGAGTTTGCATGTTCTCCCCATAGTCGTGTGGGCTTCCACCTTGTACTCTGGTTTTCCTGGAGTTCTCCAGTTCGGTATAGGTGAACTGGGTAAGCTAAGTTGTCCATAGTGTATGTGTGTGAATGAATGGATGTTTCCTAGTGATGAGTTGCAGCTGAAAGGGCATCCGCTGCATAAAACGTGCTGGATAAGTTGGCGGTTCATTCCGCTGTGGCGACTCCTGATCAATAAAGGGACTAAGTAAAACTAGCAAAAACATGCAAACTTCACTAAGAAAAAACTCCTGGTCTCCAAGCAGCGATCTTTTTGCTGTGAGGCAGCCATGCTAATGACTTAACCACCTGTATTATGCACATTTCAGTTATAACAGTAGTCTAGTTACCTCAGACAAATGCAAATCATCAAAACACTGCAACACCTTTTTTATCCATAAATAAAGGTTTTATCTGAGTTGTGGTTCATTTGAGAGTGTGGCAGACGCCACGTTATCAATGGCAGACACCATGGGTGGACAACTCAAACTTTGGGATCCTGATAACTCAAAAAGCACAGGAAGTTCTTACCAGGTCAAGAAAATACAGTCATATCAATTTTATCCTTCTTACACTGGCTGATAAGTTCTGTGTTGAGTATAAAATGTTGCTTCTTACCTATAAGGCTTTAAATAATTTAGCTCCTGTTTATCTAACCAACCTTCTGTCTCCCTGCAATTCAACTCGCTCTTTAAGATTTCAAAACTCAGGGATTCTTGTAGCACCAAGAAAAACAAAGTCTACTAAAGGAGGTCAAGCATTTTCATATCTGGCCCCTAAACTAACAGTCTTCCTGATAATGTCCAAGGCTAAAACACACTCTCTCAGTTCAAAACTAGATTAAATACTTTTCTTTTTAGTGAAGCATGTACATAATGAATCACATAACTGTTGGATGCCTGAGTTATGCTGCATGCAGGTGAGTGGGCTTGACAAACCACCTGTAGGATACACTCTTCCTCTCTTTATGCAGCAGGAACTTTGTTATAAATATTTCTATGTTTTATATGTCTGTATGAAGAGCTAAGTTTGTTTAAAACTTTTGATAGTTCAATAAAAACTAGATTAAATACTTATTTTTTAGTAAAGCATATTGTGAATAGGCATGGGCCTGTATTAGATTCTGACGGTATGGAAACCATGGATAAAAATATCACAGTTTCACAGTATAGTGATTACTGCTCTAAAATATATTCTTTTTAAATGTCTGGGTAAAAAAACAAAAAAAATCCCTTTTGAACACAAAATATTTTATTTTGAAAAACATTTATATTATTTCAGAACAGTACACATGTCAGGCTAAATAATTCAAATGAATCCCTGACATCTGCTGTCTTCGATAGTTTCAAAAACACAGATTTCTTTATAATTTAAAGTGGCATTTTTGGATGTCTTTTCTGCAAGAGATATTGTTGTCCCTTAAAAAATGTAAATAACAAATCGTACACATACCTTAGGAACGGTATTGCAGAAAATTTTTACAGTTTTAAACCCTTAACTTTTCCAAACTACAGTATACCTTAAAAATGGTTATTGTTCCTATGCCTAATTGTAAACAGCACTATTCAAATGAAATTGAGTTGAATATTTACAAACGTGTCGGATCGAGGTTGAATCATATTCACACCTTAAATGAACTACACCAGAGTTTGTTTGGAAGCACACCGAGACTACCTGTTTTGTCCAATTGTTTGGTGGAGATCGCTGTATTCACACCTGCCCAAAAGATCTGCACAAAAGGGGGAAACTAAGGCCCAGTTTACACTATTATGTTTTAGCTTTAAAACACACAACTTTTGCTACGATTACGCCTTCCGTCCACAGTACCCTTGAGTTTTTGAAAATGGAGTGTGTTGGAATCGCTAAAAAGGGCTGTTTTGGTTTTTAAATGCTGCTGCTCCATGTCAGTGTTCATTGAGGAAAACAGATATCGGAAAACGGACGCATGGCTGCAGACATTCGCTGCCTGATTGTAAAATTTTCTCAATATCAAGGACACAAAGTTCAGTCTAGCGTCTTTTTTTTGCAAGTTCAGACTTTGCAAGTTTGATTTGGGAAACAAATTCCCGAGGACACGTCAGGTAAATCTTCAAAGGCAACAGTGTACTTTATAGTGTCAGTCACATCACCCTGGCTATGTTGTTTCACAATAACAATAAACAATAACAATAAAATGAAAACATAATATAAGAAACTGTCATTTCATTTTGATATTAACAACTTAACAGACACCAAAAATGTTAAGGCATTGTGTAGCTACTTATATGACCGTCATCTTCACTGTATGCATATTTTTTAATAAAATGGAGCCTATAACATAACTGCCTTCTTTCATTTTTATTGAAAAATATGAAGCATACCCTTTCTCTTTTGCTGAATATCAATAATCAATAATGGCCAGTAAAGTATAATGTACAATAAGTTTATACAATATAGGAAATATAAGCAAGCAATCAGTTAAAAGTGCTGAATCAGTGTACGTTCATTCATTCATTTTCTTGTCGGCTTAGTCTCTTTATTAATCCGGGGTCGCCACAGCGGAATGAACCACCAACTTATCCAGCATTTGTTATACACAGCACATGCCCTTCCAGCCGCAACCCATCACTGGGACATGAATCAGTGTACGTGGTTACATAAATTAATATATTAACTTATCCTTGCGCTCAGCTAAAACACGTTACCTGAGAACAAGTAATAGATTCAAAGGATCGAAGAGTTGTTACTCACTGTGATGAATAGGATATTAAGTGGGGTCTTGATGGTGGAATACATATAATACTAGAAAGAAGTCTAATTTCGTCATGTGATCAGTTATTTTGGATGTTATAAGGTAAACAAAAGTTGTTACAAATTAAAGACAAAGATAATTGTTCATGTAATGGCATTTTTTTATTGTTTCTACAGTGGAGCATAGGCACAACAGGCCAGCTTTGAAAAGAGTTAGTGCCGTCAGTACGGTAGCATTGCTTTGAGCTGTTTATAGCTCTGCAAAAGACAGGGAAGTTTTTCCCTCAGCAGTAAAAGGGTGGGGCCTTCTGCCAGTGAAATGGCCATGTAATCAGAGATCAAGGGCAGATGCAGTGCCAGCAGGCTTCATGCTTAGCAACGGCAAACAAACGCTGCTAATAGTTGAATGTCCCTGCAGATTCACCAATCGTCTGGGCCATTCACTCTTGCATGAGGCTTCAATCATAAATTTACAGCTGCTTGGGTATAGGCTGTCTCTCTGTCTCTTCTTGGGTGTAAAAATAGGTTGCTATGCGAGCACCATGACTCCCCAGAGGCATGTGCCTGTTGTTACGCCCTGCTGATCTGCTGAGGGCGAGGGAACTTGTTTTCTCAATGGAGCAACGCACACCAAAACTCAAGGGGCAGGTGGTGAAATATAAAGATATGAACAATGCATGAGAGATTTTAATCTGACAAAGCTTTTCAATTATTCACAAGACTTGTATAAAACAAACTGACAGACATTACTTGAAATTTATTTCAAAAGGACAAAACAGTGCTCAGTGGGTTCATATAAGGAACTTAACTTATTTTAAGCAGCCGGTTGTGTTTTGCATCAAACATCACTGAAGGAAATGGCAGGTGGTGAAATATAAAGATATGGATAGTGCATGCAAAAGATTTAAATCTGACAAACCTTTTGAGTCATTTACAAAGATGTTTTTACTCACACTTTGATTTAAGGTACAGTTCTCACTATTAATAAATCATTAACTAAGGGTGCTTTCACACTTGCACTTTTGGTCCACTCCCGGGTTGATTCGACGTCAGAGTATGGTATGTTTGGCTAGTGTGAACGTGTTTTCTGTACTCGGGTACGCACCCACGAACCATACCCGCATCTGCCTGAAAGAGGTGTTGTAGGGTACGGTTCATGCAAACTCTGGTTTGGTTCAATTCTGGTATGAATGCAATCGTACCAAATAACGGAAGTGAACCGCCAAAGGTACGACGAACTATCATTGTCATTACATTTATTTGTGTGTGTGTCTGTGTTTGTGTATCACGTACTGTACCTTAGTGACAAGCGGTACTGAGCCAGGGTAACACAGTGATAATGTCTGCTTGTCTCCTCCAAAAACAGCTTCTGCAGACATAGCGTGATGTTCTGAATGTTTATAATATTTTTGCAGCAATTGGATGCGAGTCACATCCAAAGGGGTGTGGATTAGGGATTAGGGATATAGAATAAGAATCATGCAGAATATGTACTTTATAAGTATTAATAAAGAGCCAATATCTTAATTATAGCCAGCTAACAAGTCATTTATTAAAAATGAAAATTGGCACTTAAAGTGTTACCGTTTTTAATTTTTAATTTTATTTTTAATCACATTACCTGACATGACATTAAATTTCTTTTAAATGCACAACACAGCTCTGGACCCCTTTTACAAGACTCTTTTTATAATTTAGATAAAAAACAAACAAACAAAAAAAACTTATGAACATTTTATACACTCCCTGCCACTTTATTAGGTACACCTGTGCAACTGCTCCTTAACTCAAATTTCTAATCAGCCAATTACATGGCAGGAACTCAATGCATTTAGGCATTGTCAAGACGATCTACTGCAGTTCAAGTCGTGCATCAGAATAGAGAAGAAAAGTAATTTTGGTGACTTTGAACGTGACATGGTTTTTGGTGCCAGACGGACTGGTCTGAGTATTTCAGAAACTGCTGATCTACTGGGATTTTTTGGGGGATATATTTTGCCACACTTTGGGCCCATTAGTAACAATTGTGCATCATGTCAGTGCCACAGCCTACCTGGGTATTGTTGCTGACCATGTCCTTTCCTTTATGACCACAGTGTACTCATCTTCTGATGGCTACTTTCAGCAGGATAACACGCCATGTCATAAAGCGTAAATAATCTCAGACTGGTTGCTTGAACATGACAATGAGTTCACTGTACTCAAATGGCCTCCACGGTCACCAGATCCGAATCCAATAGAGCACCTTTAGGATGTGGTGGAGCCGGAGATTCACATCATGGATGTGCTGCTGACAAATCTGCAGCAGCTACTGTACATGATGCTATCATGTCAATATGGACCAAAATATTTGAGGAATATTTCCAGCACCTTGCTGAATCTATGCCATGAAAGATTAAGGCAGTTCTGAAGGCAAAAGGGGGTCCAACCCGGTACTAATAGGTGTACCTAATAAAGTGGCCAGTGAGTGTACTGTATGTATTCATGTATGTATTACATCATCTTTGCATCAAATTACAAAAAGCGAAACACCACTTGTGCAAGGTTTTTGACATACTGAGTGTATGAGCATGACAGTAAATTTGGCGTTGTTCTTCTGGCTACCATTATCAGTCTCACACATTTTTTCTTTTTTCTAAAAGTCTTGATAACACCATAGTGGGGTTATTCATTTATTATTTCAGCAAATAGGATTGTAAAAAAAGGGTTTTGTTGTGCTCTCCCGTTCACTATGCTCTAGGTTTACCCAACTATGATGATTTCCGCTATGAGAAAACCAGAGATGTGAAAAGGGTCTATTGTGCATTCAGTGGGAATATTTTAGGAAGTTTATTTATTAATATTTTTATTTATTTAATAAATAATTTATATTTTAAGTTTTGACACACATAAAGCATCACTTAAGCCAAACGTTATTGCCTTTGTCGTCTTTTTAAAAGGCAATGGTCAACATGTTTGGCTACAGATCTCTGGAAATAATGACTTAAATAGATCCTCAGTCACAAAGGCCTGTGCTCAAAGAGAACAGCAAACACTCTGGATTCTTCAGGTTGAATCCCACTGTTTGCATTTGGGATAAAACAGAAAAGGGCCAAACAAAAGCAGGATTAATGTGGCCTAATAAAGGTGCTATTGTTTGCTGTGCTGTTCAGTTCACTAGAGCATGCGCTTAGGTCAGATCCCATGTCCCACTTACATTCATGCATTCATTTGTTTAACAATGCAGCTCATCCACTGAAAGTCTGTCAGACATCTCTAATCGACTAATTCACTTTTTTATTCATATAAAGACTCTGTAAACAGTCTGTTTTTAAGTAACATTTTTGGTAACACGTTTGTATAAGTACCAATTTAGTGTATTACCTGGCTATTATTGAGATATTGGGTGGGTATTTAAAAAAAATCTGTATAATTATTAGTCTACATCCCTACTTCTGACTAATACCTAAGCCTAAATATTTATTAAAGGGCCATGAAACCCCTTCTTTCACTCAGAGATGGGCGTGGAGCTCTGCGGGCAGAGTGAGGAGTAGGTGTGGACGACAGTTCAGGGGAAAAAGAGTGCAGTAAACAGCTGCAGTGAACAGTGCTGTTGTCAGTTGGCTCACAATATGAGACACAAACCGTAAGGAGACCCATAATTTTATAGTTTACAAAGTTAAAATGCAAACAATTAAACAGTAAGTAATTTAGTGTCCTTCTACATTTGTTATTTGTAAGTTCATATACACATAACCACAATTTGTTCTATCATTATAAAGATTGTGTTACCTTGTTAAAAGTTAACCCAATACTGTGTTATGTTATTATTGTTGGCCACAGAAAAATATAATCAAGATTAGTAAAATACGATGTCTTCTATTTGCTGGACAAATTGTGGATAAAGTGTGAATCTTTTAAACTGATTCAATCTCAATTGATTCAATCATAAACCAATGATTCGAATATTCAAGATCCAAATCATTAAAATGAGCCAATAAATCCCTGCTCGATATTTTAACGTAGGTTGGTCGCCTACAGCTATAAATAATAAGGAGAAACTGATGTTTATCAACGCTCGTCACTCCACTAGCAGATTTTGATCCCACCCCAAAAATTATTTTAAACCCAGAAGATGAAATTAGCTGACAAAAGCTCCAAATCCATTTTTCCCCACAATTAAAGCTAATAGGTGCTAGCGTGGTTCTAAATGATGCTCAACACACACAAATCTGTAAAAAATGTAAAAAAGTACTCCAGGGTGTCTTGAACCTTTAATAAGCAGTTATGGTTTATTATATTTTTACTTTTATTATTTTAATCAGAATAATGCAGGTTTTTATGTTTAATATAAGTGTCCAGATTTACACATACAAGAAAACTTGGAAGAGGTCTGTGAACTTTCATGTGATCAAAATTACATTTATTTCAGAATTTAACGTTTACATTTTCATAACTTTACAGTTCATTACTTTCTAAATCCAGTTTAAATTCCATTTTTTTAAACATTGTTTTTCTAATTTAAAACACACTGCAATCTTAGAGAAGCAGTAATTTATTCCCCAAAGAGTTATTTTTAACACAATTTTTTAAATAATTAATAAAAATATATTATTTATTTTTTTATTTACCTCAAATAAAGTGTTACTATTATTTTTAAATCACACTAACACACATTACTTGATTTTTTTGTTTTTTTTTTTCCTTTTTTTTTGACAACACAGTTATAGAAAATTTTCACAAGACTCTTTTTCACAACTTAGAAAAACAAAACAAAACAAACAAACAAACAAACAAAAAAACATATGAACATTTATACACTCACTGGCCACTTTATTAGGTACAGCTGCTTGTTAACACAAATTTCATGCTTTCATGTGAGCAAAATTGACCTTTATTTCAGAATTTAACATTTACATTTACTTGATCTACACAAACATCAAGTTTTTTATATACTTCAAATTCCAGTGTTTTAAACATAGTTTTTCTAATTTAAAACACTACAATCCTAGAAAAGCTCAGTTATCTATTTCATTCATTCATTCATTTTCTTTTCGGCTTAGTCTCTTTATTAATCCGGGGTCGCCACAGCGGAATGAACCGCCAACTTATCCAGCATTTTTTTACGCAGCAGATGCACTTCCAGCCACAACCCATCTCTGGGAAACACATCCATACATTCTCATTCACACACATACACTATGGACAATTTAGCTTACCCAATTCACCTGTACCGCATGTCTTTGGACTGTGGGGGAAACCGGAGCACCCGGAGGAAACCCACGCAACCACGGGGAGAACATGCAAACTCCACACAGAAATGCCAACTGGCCCAGCCGGGGATCGAACCAGCGACCTTCTTGCTGTGAGGCGAACGTGCTAACCACTCGGCCACCGTGGCGCCCAGTTATCTATTTCCCAAACAGTTATTTTTTAATACAATTACTTAAAGAAATAATAAACAAATATTATTTATTTATTTATTTATTTATTTATTTATTTATCTATCTATTTGTTTGTTTGTTTGTTTGTTTATTTATTTATTAATTGTGTAAATGTACATGTATATTTTTTGCTTTTTTAAATTAATTCCAGTAATAATATTGACTAATATGAAAATATTCATATGATTTATCTACAGTACATTCTTTTAAAGTAATAATTTCTGTCTTTTAGTAGAGATATTTGTTTATCAAATAAGTGCATCTAATTGGATTTGCATTGTAAACATTAAATAAAAGTTAAAAAGATATTATTTTTTATTTTATATATTAAGTTTTTAGTTACAATAATCCCTAAATCATTTCCCATAAATCTGCAGATTTCTTTACAAAATTCTGCGCAGAAATAGCAAAAAATGTCAGCAGATTTTGTCTGGCCCTAAGTCATTAATTAATAATGAAAACTGGTTCTTAAATCAAAGTGTTACCATTTTTTTTAAATCACACCAGCAGACATGACTTGACATTAAAAAAAAAATAAACACACAACACAGTTATGGACTCTTTTCACAAGACTCTTTTTACAATTTAGAAAAATACTTATGGACGTTTATAGACTCACCGGCCACTTTATTAGGTACACTTGTCGAACTGCTTGTTAATCCAAATTTCTTGCTTTCATGTGAGCAAAATGACCTTAATTTCAGAATTTAAAATTTACATTTTTAACTTTCTTAATCCATCTATACTTTTTATTAGGTTTTTTATATACTTCAAATTCCAGTGTTTTAAAATTTGTTTATAGTTTAAAACGCACTACAATCTTAGAATTTTAGTTATTTTTATAATACAAGTAATCAAATAATAAACATATATTTATTTATTTATTTCAGCTGCAATTTTGGTTGCTAATAGAATAAAATATTTTATTTCATTAATTTGCTATAGGAAAAGCTGTGTATTGTTTTTTTTTTCTTTTCTAGAAGATCGTTATTTTAAGTAGAGCACAAATAACCTAATCGGCAGGATGGTAAGTAAGGGGGAAGTTTGTTTGGGTCCAGATTTGGGTCACGTTTTCCCTCAGTCTAGCTAATCCATAAATCAGGCTGGAACTGAAGCAGTGTGTTGAAATAATGATTCATGATCTCAACAGCACAGCAACCCACCTGTTGTTTCTCAATATATTGAATATTTAATTGTGTATTCTCTGTATGTAACCTTTGACCTAATTTTATGGTGGCAAATATGGCAAGGTTAAGAGGGGTCATTGAAAAAGCATGTTGCCACCAACTATTTTACAAAACTAAAATAAGTTCATTGCAGTTCATGGCTGTGACAGCAAAACACCACTCTTATTTAGTAATAACATTTCATCCAAACACATTTACTGTATACATTGTAAGCTAATGTTGCTTGAATATTATAGCCAGCTCTTATATGGATATTCTGCTGATGTAGTAAACCTGCTTAGAAATCTGTAAGTTCTTTGAAATACAAATTACAATAAAAGAGCTTAAAGGGTTAGTTCACACTAAAATTTTAATTCAGCCATCATGTACACACACTTGACTTAATCCAAACCAGTTTTTTTGTCATTTGACTCAAAAGAAGATATTTTGAAGCATGTTGGAAACCTGTAACCATTGACTTCCATAGTATTTGTTTTTTCTAATATGAATGTCAATAGTTACAGGTATCCAACATTCTTTGTCTTCAACAGAACAAAAGTTCATAAGTTTTTGGTTTACACTATATATATCAGAAGCTGAAACATTCCAACAGTATGTATGCAGTGAATACATCAAAATAAACTCTCTAAATATTAATTTGTCCTGTTGCTGTTAGCGCAAATCTTTGGAGTGCATCTGAAATGGAGTTTGTTTACTGTGGGCAACTTAAAGTGTCAGTCCGGCAGTGACTACTATAATTAAAAGGGTTTCTGTTTGCTTTCATGTGACTGTTGCACATTTAGGTTCAGGGCAATTGGTAGTTTACACAAATGTGACTAGAATAGGAGGTGTATCTTTCCATAGCAATGACTCTTTAGTTTAAAGTTCATTCAGCTTTCGGTAGCCAAGCTGCTGAACATCCTGTCAAAATGATAGCTTCAGACATAATGAAGCATGATTTGCTTTAAACAATGTACTGTATATGTTTGTATTCGCCTGTGTTTATTGAATCCTCAACTTTCAAACAGATTATTTCACACTGAAATGTATTATTTCTATTCATGTTTTTTATTTTTTTATTTTATTTTTCTATGTATACTGATGTATAATATGGAGTAGTATTCAGTACAATATGGAAAGTATTCAACATGTCTTGTTTTTTTCCCCTGGGAATAATATTTCTAAAGGACCTGTTGACATGGAATTGGACAAGATTTTGGTAAAAAGTTCTCGGTAATAACAATGTAATGACACAAAGATATTGTACTGAACTGCTGTATTTATGTTTTGAGTTTTTGATATATATATATATATATATATATATATATATATATGAGCAATTCCAGCGTGACATTTGCAGTAAAAACTCAAAACATAAATTCACAGAGAAAGTGTATGTTAACATTATATTGAAACATCTGTTTATATTTTTCAGAATAACTGACCACAGAGTTAAGGGACCAGAGAAATATCAATCTGTATGGATGTGCCAAAAAAGGCTTAATTCTGTGAAATAAACTTCACAACCCATAAAGAAATAATAATAATCAAAAAGGTCAAAGATGTCTCTCGATAGAACAAAACTGATTAAGTTTATTTTATTTGCCATTTTTGCATTTATGAGGAAAAAGTATTGTTATGGATGTGACATCTCTGCATTATCGGTGTGACAGATGTGAAGTTGCCACTCGTTTAACTTTGGTAAATCAAATATAATTGTTTGAAAACAGACAAAGACATTTTTAAGTGTTTCTAAAGTCCTGTGAAATACTTGCTTACACAAAAAACTTAGAAACGGTTTCCGTATTTTGGTGAAAACTTGACATTTGCATGGAATTGCTCATTCATTCATTCATTTTCTTTTTGGCTTAGTCTCTTTATTAATCCAGGGTTGCCACAGCGGAATGAACCGCCAACTTATACAGCATTTGTTTTACGCAGCGGATGCCCTTCCAGCCACAACCTATCTCTGGGAAACACATCCATACATTCTCATTCACACTCATACACTATGGACAATTTAGCTTACCCAATTCACCTGTACCGCATATCTTTGGACTGTGGGGGAAACTGGAGCACCCGGAGGAAACCCACGCAACCACGGGGAGAACCCCGGTACGTTTGCGTCATCAAGCCGATGTTTTGTGTACGTCTGTTGCCAGGCGACGGACACAAAAGCAAAGCGCCAAAATGTAAAGACGTCCGCACATCGCAGTTGTTTCGCTTTTACTGAAAAACCTTTTGGTTTAGAACATACAGAAAACGGCTCGCGTCTATCTGCCGCAAACATTTTACATATGTTCAGAACATCACACGATGTCCAAGCTGTTTTTGGAGGAGACAAGCAGACATTATCACTGTGTTTGCTCTGACTCAGTCGCGCTTGTCAGCGCGTGATACTCAGACACACACACACACACACACACACACACACACACACACACACACTCATATACGAATGAACGTTATAAAAACTATTGTTTGCTGTACTGTTGACGGTTCACTTCCGGCTTTTGGTACGATGGCATTCATACTACAAGTGAACCGTACCAGAGTTCACATGAACCGTACCCCAGACCACCTCTTTCAGGCGGACTCGGGTACGGTTCACGGGTGCGCACCCGAGTTCAGAAGATGTGTTCACACTAGCTAAACGTACCGTACTATGACGTCAAACGAACCCGGGTGTGGACCAAAAGTGCTAGTGTGAAAGCACCCTAAGTGTTATGAGTATTTTTTAAGTTTAAGCTTGGGGGAAACACGTTTACATTGTCAAAGTTGTATTATTGAAAATCACATAAAAACTGAAAAACAAACAGAAAAAAAAAAACAGTATGCTTAAAATGTTTTATATGAATATTATTACAATGCTTTTTCTATTTAATGGATCCTTGCTGAAGGATAGTATTGATTTAAAATCAAAATCCCATTGGTATGAAAACATTTTATTAGTATTATAATTACTCTGAATTAGGGCTGCACAATACTGGAAAAAAACATGGCAAGATTTTTATTTTCTAATAAAATATATATTTTTTATTTATATTGCGATATTTCACCAAGTAACTTGAATAGCTCTATATTTTATACATTTATATTGAATAAAATAATCAAATGTACCATAAAGTTGTATAATCCTTGTGCCCAAATGCTTTAAACTTACTTAAAATGCTTACATGGTCACAGGCCTTACACAACTGATAAACCTTTTTTTTGGTTAAACTGAAATAACTCCAAAATTCTACCTGGTCAAATACAATCCACATTACAGATCCTGCGATGTAAATAATTGTGCATGTACACGTTGCGATATTGATGACAAATTGATATATTGTACAGCCCTAGTCTGAATGGTTTTATGGTTAGTCACAAGGAGTGAAACATTGGCGACAAGCAACTGTTTTGCACGGGCCTTTAGACTAGAGTTGTTGGTCATGTGGATACTTTATACATACTGTACATACATATAATTTGCACATTATAAACACTAGATCCTGCAGTAGCTGTTAGAGGAGCAAATTATAGAGAGAAAATATATAAATCAGTGAAAGCCAAGTCATCTCTAATGGACAAAGTCAATCCATTAGTAATCCGTTCGCAGTGAAGGCTGTGTGTTTGGAGCTGCCAGCTGAGAAGCTGAGAGTTTCCTGCTCTCCCAGGGAAGCTGGCTCAGGCCTAAAGGGCTCTTTGTTGGACAAGGTGTGCAATCTGAGCAGCCACTGAGCTCAGTACAAAACCACACTTTCCAAACCTCCTGTTCCTGTCAGCACCGGAGCTGTGTGCTTCCACGCTTACAAAACATAACGCACACACATTTATATACACAAAAGAGCAGGTGTTAACGTTGTTATGCGGATATGCCATACTTGGGCATGACTTTAAACATGACTTATTTAATAGTAGCACTTTACCTTCAGTCTGTAAATTGCATTTCTATAATAAAGTATGGTTTAAACTTCATACAGTAGTTTGTTTCAGTTCTTGAATCTGATTGGTTGAGAGGTCTTTGCAATTATTATTCTTTTTGTATTGCCATCTTTTACCTGCAGCATTTCTCAAAGTAAGTGACATTGTGATGGACCAACCTACTACAGTTTAGCAAATAAAGCTGTTGGATCACATAATGATTGTTTAAGAGAGGTCAATTCCAGGGCATCAGTGGCCGTTTACAGTATGACACCTAAACACTCACAAAATGTACTGGTGGCTCTGATATGAAAATGAGTCCTTTGAAATACAAGTAACAATACAAGAGCTTAAAGGGATGGTTCACTCAAAACTGTAAATTCTACCATCATTTACTCACTTTGACTTGATCAAATCCAGTTGGAGTTTTTTTTTTTATATTGAACACAAAATAAGATTGTTTGAAGCATGTTGGAAACCTGTAACAATTGCAGAGCTCGACAATAAGGACTGCCCGATGGCCTGGGGCCAGCGTGCAAGACGCTCGGGACAGTAGACAAGATGGTTCCTGACCCGATCGGGCCAGTGCTACCTTGTCACTAAAGTTGAATTTGGCTGCAACTGTTTGTCGATTACGGCAAATACAGTCTTGGGGTTCTTTCACAGTTAGACTTTTGTTTTGTCTTATTTGCCCAGTTAGTACAGTTCGTTTGGCATAAGCGAATCCCGCAATCGCGCTCGGATTAGAGCTGCACGATTCTGGCTAAAATGAAAATCAGGATTTCTTTGCTTAAAATAAAGATCAGGATTTTCTCACGATTCCATAGATGTAAAATGAAGATTAATATGAGTAGGCTATTGTTATTGTTAGTTCTCAAACATAAGGTAAAACAGCAATAATAATATTATGTGTAGATCTACTGTTGGTTAAAATGCTACATTTTTATTAGACTTTGAATGGTGGACTTGAGCAGACTAAATCTGTGTTGGTCATTAATTCACAGTAAAGTGATGACATCAGAATGCAACTATTCATAATTCTGATGTTGAAAATGCAGGGTTCCTTACAATTGCTACTGTACGTATTTGCCAAACACTAATCGATTAAGTTAATTGTTTTGACAAATTTAAGTGGATTAGACACAAAACAACTAAGTTGTGCCCCTCCCAAAATTTTCAATTTTGTTGTTTCAACTCGTTTTAAATAAGTAGTTTAAACAAACAGCACAAATAATTTTTTAGTGTACCTTATACATACAGTATGTGACACATTCAACACCATTTGGAGGTGTACACGTTGCTGAGCAATATATGTAAAACAACTTGAAGACTTGTGCGGCCGCCTTTGCTTTTCTCCTGAACTGAAAAATATGATTGGCAGAATCGTGGAAATGCTGGATTAATATCGTCTATGCCGGTGAATCGAGATCACAATCTTTTTTTCAATTAATCATACAGCTCTAGTTAAAATTTGCACCAAATTGGTCCGAGATCACATGAATGAGGAAGAAAGAACGTACTTCTGGCTGCATAGTTCGCGAACTGTAGAAATACATATAGGGGGATGTTTTCAAAATTAGGCCCAATCCCAATTCTATTTTTGTACCCCTACCCCTTGGCCCTTCCCCTTCCCCTTGGCCCTTACAACCGAGGGTTAAGGGTAAGGGCTTCAAAACTTACCCCTAAGAATTGGGACAGCACTTCAACACCTGCACACGTCATCATGTCATCGCGATCTCTTGCTTCATATGAGATCAGATGATCACGACTGCTGTAGTTATTCCAGCTGTGTTATTTTTTGGTGTTTATCTTCAGGAAATCACTGAAGGCATATGTTATGTTATCATAATGATCTAATGTGGCCATACTCATCTATGTAAACACACGAAAACAACATTAACATTATAGCAGACACTGAAAAAAGGTCATTTCCAGACACTAGACATTACTGACAGGGTATTCAAATGTCATCGTGTGTCAGAATGTTGTGTGACTGGTACATGAGTTATGATTTTGGATTATAGATATGAATATTATGAATATATTCATAATATGTTATGAATATATTAGAACTAGGGCTGTCAAAAAATTAATCATGATTAATCACATCCAAAATAAAAGTTTAACATAATATTTGTGTGTGTACTGTGTATATTTTATTATGAATATATAAATAAACACATGCATATACTTGATAAAATGTTGGTTTATATTTAGATATATAAAAAATATATGTGTATGATACAAATTTTACATTTGAATATGATGTAACTACTTTGATGTAACTTTTTTATATATAGTTTTGGCTTCTATGAATGTGTTTATCACATATACATAATAAATATATATAACACACACACACATATTATGTCAAAACAAACTTTTATTTTGGATGTGATTAATCACGATTAATTCGTGGACAGCCCTAATTAGAACATATATTTGTTTATTGTAAAAATTCGTAATGATGACAAAAAATACTAATTTGTGGATCTCCTTACTTCTGGGTTCAGTTATCCTGCCGCTGTGCCAGGTGCATTCTGGGACATTTTCTTACCCCTCCGTTTTAAGTGCGGTCCTGAAAAATCTTCGTTCGAAGGGGTGTATTCCCCTTGCCCTTAGCCCTACCCCTTCAAGCTAAAGAGAATTGGGACACCACTACCCCTTGACGTAAACGCACAAAACGAGGGGTAGGGGTAAGGGGAAGGGCTAAGGGGTAGAATTTGGGTCGGGCCTTAGCCTATGTTGAAATACAAGTTTTCAGAAGTCAGAATAGTGGTTGCTGCTTTACTTGGTCACTTTTGTTCTTAACTGCTCATGTTGACTTGTCTGTTTGTTGAACCTCTGTGTTATGACAAGAAATTGTTAAGTCATATTTTAGCAGTTTGGAGTCACTGATCTCGTCATTGATTTTAATCTTGTATTATGATAATAATCCTGTGCCGATTGAACTGACCTCATTCGTAATAGAAACCGTGCGGTTTTGCATATTGAGAACCAGCAGTACTTTGGTCAGGTTTTAAGAACACACTGAACATCTAAATCAGGGCTGGACGATATGACCTAAAATTAAAACTTTGATTAATTGGATACTTTAGCTCGATTTCGATTATTGAATAATTATTTTATTTAAATGTAATTATTATTTTAAAATTATTAATTATGTAATCACTTGTACTATAATAATACTCAACTTCTAAAGGTATTTTTCTAAAGAACACATTTCCATTCTTTATGATATTAAGATAATTGAAGTATTTAATTATTAATAATTTTATTTTATTGTGTGTATTTGATTTTGTAATTTCATTTGTGTGTATTATTATTCACGTGTAACTGTAATTTAGCATTTGTTGTAATGAAATTGTTTTGTCATTATCTTTATTATTATTAATATTATTATTATTATTATTATTATTATTATTATTATTATTATTATTATTATTAAGGTTAGAGGCTCTAAATAAGCCTTTTGGGCTTTTGCCTCTTCCTGCACATTATGGCTTTTTTTTCTGTTTCATTGTAATATTTGTGTATTCTTGTGCAATGAATAAAGAGAAAAAAGCACAATTTTTTTTTAATTAAAGTCGTCTTGTGAAAAAAAGATCTGTTTTTATTTTATTTTATTATTATTATTTTTTAAACATCCCAGGTTCTGCAGGTTGCAATGACACGAATTTCCATTGCCAATCTTAAGCCAATTGTAATCAGTTGTTTTGGTTCTATTTGTATTTTCCCCAACCAGCGCAGTGCCCAGGGAATCAGAGTTAGTGCTCCGACTTGGCCCCCCTGGCCCTACATCTCAGTTTTAATATAAAAGACAGGTTTCATTTGAAAAAAATATAAAATAAACAATTTTTTGCAAACAAAATAATTGAATATTTCATTGTCAAAAGTGGAAAATAAGCAGCATCTTTTGCAAGCAAAACTAAGGAAATCGGTCACCATTGTTGAGATGCATACTTGATTCTTGATGTTTTGAGTGATTCAGATGTTCAGTGTGTATTTTAAACCTGACCAAAGTACTGCTATAGCTCTCATTCTGCTATCAGCAGCGTAACCACAATTATAAAGCATTAAAAATCACCGACTAGATCAGTCAATCAAGCTTTTAGTGTACAAAGAAATATAATCAAATATATTTTTGTTTGTTTTGCCAAAATATGCACTTACAACGGTATAAGATAAGCTAACATTAAAGTGCAGAGTAAAGCACAGCCACTCTTCACCAGAGTTGACTTCTGAAAATGCATGTTATTAAATAAAACAACTGAACTATTTAAATTCTCAGTAACTGGGACTGAGGCCTTTTGTAGATGTCAAAACTTTTGTAAAAGTCAAACAGGTTAATAGTAAGCTTAGCTGCTGATGCTGTTTGTGGAGTTATTAAAAGATTCTCTGCCGAGATTCTCAGAGATTAAATGTGTTATGTGATTTAATCCGAGACTGTGACTGCAGTCATAGTTTTGAACCAATGTTAAAGCTTGTTTATACACAATTTTCCTGTAAAGATGGCTGTTTGGCTTTAGAATGCACAGCTTTGCTGAGTGAGATGTCTAAGTACCTTAAAGGCAAGTAATTTCACTCGGCAGCCAATGCTCAGGCATTCTGTCTGAATGGGGAACATCAAATTCTCCAAATCTGTTTGCCATTGACTACTGACTCCTATCAGCCTCACCTTTGAGTAGAGGAAATAACAGTATCTTTCCCTCACACTTTGGAGCACAGCATCTTCACGACATTATTCAACCGGGATCTGCTACAGTGTTTGTCTTCCTCTTTTTCTTTTTGCAGTGTTTGTGGGCAGGGCAGGGGTTTAAATTGTCTCGAGTCTGTGTGTGTAATAAATGGGTTGGGCTTGAGTTCCGTATCAATGTCACGCTGGCATGGATAAAGACTTGTTATCTCGGCGATTCATTCAAACCGCTATGAATCAACTCAATATAAGATGAATCAATAATTTAAAACACTGCACAATTTCACATTTAAGCCTTAGCTGGATATTTCACTTCAAATAGAAGGAAGGTCATTTTTAAAAACCCATGATAGGGGTTCTTTAAAATATCTTATTATAGCAGAACGAAAGTTCACTGCAAAAATGTATGAGCTGAAACTTCCTGCAACATCCTACCACTGTGTATGCAGTGGATGCATTAAAGTGGTGAAGGACCAGCCTACTACCGCAAATAATGCTGATGAGTCATGTAATGATTGAGTTCCAGGGCATCAGTGACCATTTATCGCACAAACACACACACCCTGGCAAGAATAATTTTATTTTTAACCACAAACTACCATTCAACAAACCTCACTGGCTCTTACACGTAAAACAAACCTTATTGAGAACACATCTATCATGTTCATCTTCACTTCTTCAGAACACAAATGAAGATATAATCATGTGGCGATTTGTGTTATAGAGATGGATGAGTCAGTTTCTGTATGAACAAACCTTAGAAATAATTCATTTCATAAATGTTCATTGTTTTGTCTTCAATTCTTGCTTTAACAATCATTTGTTCTTTGGTTGGTCATCCCATCGAAGGTTCCGGGGCAGAGGCCAGTCTTAGTTGCATAATCAGTGAATGACATAAACAGTGTGTTGATAGCAGGCATTTTGGCAGTCCTTATTAATCATTAACCGGAGGTGCTCGAGGTCCAAGCATGTTGGCATTCTCACATGCTCCACACATTTCAGCTGCCCAGAGGAGGCGTCTTGCAGAATCATAGACGCTCCATGTTCCAGTAGTTCTCCTTACGGTGTGCTCCTGGACTCCAGACAGACTCTCACGGCTGCTGTGACAGTTGTACGTAGGATGGCTTTATCTACTGCTAATATTTGCACTGCAGAAAGGGAATTTGCTTGACTACTCAGATGAAATGAAAAGAGCATTTATCAGTTCTCACTTTGTTTGGGTGTTGATACGGGACTCTAAGCGAGGGACGTTTCTTTGTATGATGTTTGAGGACTATTTTATATATCATAAATATAGCGTGCTCTATTTTGATTGACGGAATCTCAATTTTCATGTCAGAGATTCTTACTGTTTTGAAATGAGATCTGTAGCTGTATGTTGCTGTCTGTTTGTACATGAATAGTAAAAAAAAAAAAAAAGCTGGCTTCCAAACAATCAATTTGTGACAACATGAAGACTTAAGCAACATTGGTTAATTCTGAAAATGTAGCCGTATATACATTTCTGGAGATCGCAAATTATGTAGCCAGAAGTACGCATGCCTGCATTTCGTCTTTAAAACGAACACTACAGGACGGTATGATGCAGTTCCTTTTCGCGCTTACTAGCTGACCGCTTACCTCCGTAGGGACGGCTTTCCCGCTTTTCACAAGTTTGTCCAGTTAGCTCTCCATGTACATCGGTGGACTTGAGACATAGAGACGAGTTTACCACTTCAACCAAGCTCGAGTCTCGGGATGTTTCACATTAAAAACAGAAGCCAAAAAATGAAATAAACAAGTAAATAAAAAATTCAGATTTTCAGAATTTGAAAATCTGAAAACGTGGCAAAATCAGGCAAAGGCTTTTCTTTTTCTGGATTGCGTTTTAAAACTGTCAGTTGGGCAGGCGGGTCAGTTGGTGCTTTTGAAAACACTAATGGTTGGGTTTAGGGAAGGAGGATGGTGGGTCAATCGATCAGCCAGTCTGTTGACAGCGGCCTCTGGTAGATTTATGTGAGTACAGCAGGTGCGAATGGCACTCGCGATTAGAAATTTAAAATCTGAAAAAGCGTAAATAGCGGCCTCTGGTGGATTCGCAAAATCAAAAACTGCAAACAAAATGTAGCTCCCAGGATGTATTTTGGACTCTCCAGAGATGTATATAGAGGAATACTTTTAGAATTAGCCTGGGTGGGAATTAAGTTAAAATATTTATTTATTTATTTATTTATTTATTTTTGAAAGCATTATATTATATTTGAAAGCATTATATTGAGTAGTTCAAACAGTAAACATCAATTTTTGAATGTATTATTAATAACAACATTTGAGAAATGTGATTCTTGAATGTCAATGAATGTTTTTGAAGACATATTGACCACTTATCGAGAGAGAGAGAATTTTTTAATTTTCAGAAACCCATTTCATTTTGAATTACATCAGGGGAGACAATATGAACTAATTGCAAACTAAATTATTTAAAACTGGAAAAAAAAATCATCTTAAGAAAAAATAAAAATACAACTTTTTTTGATTTTCAGAAAAATATCTGTTTTAAACACCTTTTTTGCTTCAAATGACAAAATTCAAATTTTAAAGTAACTTATCAAAGTCAAAAGTAACTTATAATAATAATAATAATAATAATTGATTATTACCCTGCATGTGGAGAGAGGTATTATTATTATTATTATTAATTATTAATATTATTATTACTATTATTATTATTATTATTATTATTATTATTATTATTATTAATAATAATAACTAATAATATATAATGAAAAATAATATGTTAAAGACTATTTGTTTTTGAGTTATAGCATTTTTTGTCATTTTTTATAATATATTTTTTGATCATATATATTTATAGATGTCTGTACAGTATATGTGGTTGTTGGTTATCTGCAAGCATTCCTATGATTGTTTTTAGATTGCCTGTCTTGACGTTTACTTCATTATGTAATAACTGCAGAGTCTATAATGTTGTGCTTTTATGGTCAGAAAGGAGGACTTGAGTCTAATCAGCCAATGCATTCTTGAATTGGTTTGGAACGAAAAGATAGGCCTATGTTTTATTACTGCAATATGGTGTAACAGGATTTCCCCTTCGGGAGGGGAACTTCAATGTTATGTGGAAACTTCCACCATGGGGCATTTCGTCAGAATCCAATAATCTGAAAGAGTATACAATCAGGCCAACGAAATGCCAATGAGTTGGCACCGTCTGCATGCACATCTAAAGCGGGCAGGTTATCTGCCTCCCTCAGTGCCAGAGCCTACACTCCCGTGGGCCAGGCTGCTTTTGCCCTGGACGCTATGGCCACCTACCAGTGCTACCAAGCAGCACAGCAAGAAGGTCATGGTTTGAGCCTTGGCTGGGTCAGTTGGCATTTCTGTGTGGAGTTTAGCATGTTTTCCCTGTGTGTGCGTGGTTTTCCTCCGGGTGCTCTGGTTTGCTCCACAAGTGCAAAGTGCAAAGTGCAAGTGCAAAGACATGTGGTATAGGTGAATTGGGTAAGCTAACTTGTCCATAGTGTATGTGTGTGAATGAGTGTGTATGGATGTATCCCAGTGATCGGTTGCAGCTGGAATGGCATCCGCTGTGTAAAACATATGCTGGATAAGTTGGCGGTTCATTCCGCTGTGGTGACCCCAGATTAATAAAGGGACTAAGCAGAAAAGAAAACACAATTGTGGGTACATTGTACATAGGTTTCCATTATGTTACTGCACCACATATCGGTTTAGCATCGATATCACAATGTGCGCATCTGCAATAGTCACATCGCAAAGATATGCAATGTAGGGTTGGGTCGATAGACCATGCCATTGTCCATCGCCGATAGACATCACAATGCTGAGCCGACATTGTGATCCTCTGCCCCACATCCGTTGCAAACCCGCTCACGAAAAATCCACACTTAGGCCCTGTTTACATTAATATGTCTTAATTTTTAAATGGCATTTTAGAACAAAAACAATCCACATCCACACTGGCGTTTCATCTAGCATTTCTAAACAGCCCTCCTTCCCACTGTCATGTGCTCGTCTGAGCTCCAGGCAGTCAGCGGGTGCTTGTCTCTATTTAATGACTTTTCTGTCTTTTGAATCTATCAGGTAACGTGTCACAGCATCAGTAAACTGCTTCAATCTTTCACTTTCATGCTTGCATTTAGTAATGTTTGTGAAACCTCAGATACTGTTCGCTGGTTCTCGTTGGTTGTGCACTTTTTTTTTTACCAACCAAGTTTGTTGATGCCATTATAGCGACGCAGATCACTCTGTCTATTCATGCCAGAGTCCCGCGAAAAAAGTGATTGACAGGTGGCAATTTGTGTGTACCATCTTTATTTATTTAGGATTTGGTGATGGGTAAAACAAAGACCATGCAGGTCAGGTAGTTGAAACGGTAGACTACAAATAATTGATTTGTTATGAAGTAATTATTCATAAAAGATTAATTCGCCGTCGCCTATGATGACGATGTCATCGTCCATCGGGATGTTTCACATTAGACATCGTACAATACCAAATCGGTCGACATCGCTTAACCCTAATGCAATGTTGGGTCTGGATTATAATTGAGCAGGAGCTACAGAACTGTATTTAATCACTGTATTTGTATGGAATTTATATGATTTCTGAAAAAAATTCTTCCTTAAAATTTTTGGCTTGTTTGTAGTCTAAATATCTATATTTCAAAGTTAAAATCAGATTATTTGACTTACCTCACTGGCAGATCGTTTAGCTTGTTTTAAGGAAAATATGTTAATTGTGACTTTATTCTTCTGACAGTGAAAACAAAACAATATTTTTACTTGCTCTAAGAATTGTTTGGTATTTGGACTGGAAACATGACAAATAGTAAGAAAAGCTTTTGTTTCTATTGTGGTTATTACATTTCTTTACCTGAATGCTTTTAGACTAATCAAACTATCTTGTGAAATGGTATCTATATTGCAATATTTATTGCAGAAAAATAAAATCTTGCTATATCAGATTTTTTTTAATATCATGCAGCCCTAGTACAAACTGTATTTTCTATTGCGCTACCCCAACCCTAAACCCAACCCTCACAGGAAACTGTGTACAGTTTTACGTTCTGAAGAAAGAAAAAAAAAAACTTTTATGATTTGTAAGCATTTTGAGAAATGAGGACACCAGCAATGTCTCCAATCAACAGTTACAGACTGAAGAAGGCAGTGAGCAGAAATGTTTGTGATTACTGTATATTTCCCAAATAATGGGAGATAAAAGATATACGTTAATATACGTTAATATCTGCCAAAAGTGCATCAGTGTGTTGGGTAGCATCAGTAGCCTACGGCCCAATGTCAATTCTATCCTTTAGCCCTTCCCCTTACCCCTAACTCTCGTTTTGCATGTTCATGTGAAGGGATAGGGGTGTCCCACTTTTCTTTATCCTGAAGTCGTAGGACTAAGGTGAAGAGCTAGATAGCCCCTCAAACTGAGATTTTTCAGGACCACACTCGAAACCAAGGGGTGTAAATTATTCCTAAAAAACAACATCTACAACAGCAACATGGCTGCACACAGAGATCAGGAGGTGCACAAATTAGTATTTTTTGTCATTACTACAAATTTTTACAACAAACAAGCATATATTTTACTACATTCATAACGGCATTTGTGTTTTACTCCTCTATAGAAGTCCTGCAACATACTTTCATATCTGACACTCGATGACACTTGAATACCCTGTCAGCAAAGTCTAGTGCCTGGGAATGAGCTTTGTACAGCTTTGTACTAATTTTCAATGTTGTTTTCATGTGTTTACATGGATAAATATGGCCACGGAAACGCAGTATGAGATTATTGCCTCATTATATCAATATGATAACACAATATCGTTGCCTTCAGTGATTTCCTGAAGATAAATGCCGCAAAAATAATGCAACTGGAATAACTAAAGCTGTCGCATTGTTGAAGTACGAGCTCGCATTGACATATGATGACGTCTGCAGGTTTTACAGTGGTGTCCCATTGTTTAGGGGTAAAAAAAAATAGAATTGGGATTGGGCTCACATCTGAGCATTTTACTTGAGCGCTGTAACGTAAGAAAAGATTAAAAGATGTTTCATCTTGTGCACATTCCGCTCAACCAGTGCGAACTCTGAGTGAGCGATGAGTGTTCATGCGCTTCAGTGCTGGACATTTCAGTGCAGAATGTCAAGTGATTAAACACAGAAACACAATTAGAGATGGCAACAGTTCATATTCTGGCTTTCCACCTTTTTAAGCATACGTAGTGTAATAGTGTCACTGCCGCAAGTCTCAGGGCTTTTATGAAGAGAGTGCAACTGCCAGCTTTTAAGATCCAGGCCTATCAGGTCTTTGGTACAAGAATCTTTTTCCTTCGGCTTAGTACCAATATTCATCAGGGGTCGCCACAGTGGAATGAACCACCAACTTATCCAGCATATGTTTTACACAGCGTTTGCCCTTCCAGATGCAACCCAGTACTGGGAAACACCCATACACATTCATTCACACACACTCTCATGCACTGCGGACAGTTTAGTTTATTTTAATCACCGCACGTCTTTACACTTGTGGGGGAAACCGAAGCAACCAGAGGAAACCCACGCAAACAAGGGGAGAACATACAAACCCCACACAGAAATGCCCAGCTGATACTCGAACCAGCAATCTTCTTGCCGTGAGGCGAAAGTGCTAACCACTGAGCCACCATGCCGCCATGGTGTTTGATTTTATTTAGTACCAACTTGGTACCAAAGTACCGTGTATTTTGACGACGCTAGTTGGTGGTACTGGTAGAGTTATGTGATAATGATCAAACAACTGTAATAGTCACAAGTATTTTGCTAAATATTCTATTATTAATAATCCTAATCCTGATTTGAGAAATGTCTGAGAAAGAGAACAGCCAGGGGAATTTACAGTTGGTAAAGTATTAAAGTTAATGCAATAAAGGCAGCATTTTTCTGTGCTTTAGATAACAATCAGAAAATGAAACTGTTGAAATTGAGAGCTAGATGAATGTGACTTCTTGCTTTGTCTGGTTTTGGTGAGTGTTTTGTAATCTGTCATTTCTGTAGGTTTTTTTTCCTTTGACACAATTTGTTGGAAATAGCACAAACCACAGACGAGATCTCCCCACAATTGCAAATTCTCACAGACTGCAAAGAACGATTCTTTTTTTTATCATCAAAACAGACATTGACTATATTGTTTTTGACAGATTAAGAGTATAAAAACAGGTAAAAATAATATGCTTTTCTCAGAAAGCAATTCCTAATTATTTCAACATATTTATTTTGTAGGTTTTGTGCATTTATCTTTTTTTTAGCAACCATAACTGAAAGCTCTACTTGTCAGAACACTACAAGATATCCGTAAATTAACAATTTTCCGTATTTGTGATTAATGTTTATTATTATTATTATTATTATTATTATTGTTGTTGTTGTTGTTGTTGCTGTTGTTGCTGTTGATGCTGTTGTTGTTGTTGTTGTTCATTCATTCATTCATTTTCTTTTCGGCTTAGTCTCTTTATGGTTGCCACAGCAGAATGAACCGCCAACTTATCTAGCACGTTTTACATAGCGGATGCCCTTCCAGCTGCAACCCATCACTGGGAAACATCCATACACACCCATTCACACACATACACCACAGACACTTTTAGCTTACCCAATTCACCTGCACCGCATGTTTTTGGACGTGTTGGAGAAACTGGAGCACCCGGAGGAAACCCACGCAACTACGGGTAGAACATGCAAACTCCACACAGAAATGCTAACTGGCCGAGCCGAGGCTCAAACCAGTGACCTTCTTGCTTTGAGGTGAATGTGCTATCCATTGCGCCACCATGATGCCAATTTTTATTATTATTATTATAGTCCAGTTTTTATTATTATTATTATTATAGCACAGTCTAAAGACAGGCTGTAGGTAAATTGGATAAACTAAGTTGGCCATAGTGTATAAGTGTGTAGAAAGGCACCTGCTGCATAAAACATATGCTGGAATAGTTGGTAGTTCATTCCACAGTGGCCACTCCTGATAAATAATGGCCCGTTTCCACTGAGTGGTACAGTACGGTACGGGTCGGTACGGGTCACCTTTATCAGGCTTGCGTTTCCACTGCAAAAGGGTACTCTTTTGGTGGGCGTTGTGTATGACAGAAAGTTTGTCGACGTCATTTTCGCTCGAGGAAATGTCTACAGTAAAGCTTTATGGGTCGTTCAAAAATCATACGAGAAGCAATTCTCACAAGACAGATGCTTTATTATACACATAAATACTGGTGTATAAATGTCATTACTGACTGAACATGATCTGATTATAACTGCAGATCAAAGATGCGAAATAGCCTACGGTCCGCGATCATATCAAATAAATAAATAAATGCAGCATATATGAACACATACAGCCCCACACAGTCTTCAATGTTACCAAATTACAGAAAAACTACACACAGCAGACATGTATGCCTTATTTAGGTTCAAAAACAATACGAAAGAGCCCCGTCTGTGCAAACCTCTCATCTGTATCTTTTATCATCACCAGCACATGTAGCCTCTCCGTCATTATTCTCTCGTTAGAGAGTAACTCCGTCATTCCCAGTTTATAATAGTCCAGGTTAAGAACTTTGTTATTTCAAACATTGACGCGCATGCGAGCACAAGAGACAAGCAAAACCTCACGCGCTCGCGCTTATGGGCTCGTAACCCATAAGAATCTGCTCTTCTCTCGGCTTTGTGGCCGTTCAAGACGACGACAAGGTTTGTTTAAGCTCAGGTCAACCATGGCTCGTTATTATATGCTAATATTATTTCGGAGCATTGTCTCTCGGCTGTGTATTAAACATGGCGGGTCCTTTGTTTTCATTCTGCTTGTTGCGTGAGCAAATGACGTATCTCTGTAAGCCAATGGCGTTCAGCTACGCGTCTAGCTCCACCTTACGGCTCGCTTTGGTACGCTTGGGACCCTTTGCAAAGGGTGACTAAAAAGTGGAAAGGTACGGTTCGGTTCAGTACGCTTTTAGACAGTGGAAACGGCCTTAAAAGCGTACCGAACCGTACCGTACCACTCAGTGGAAACGGGCTTTAAGGGACTAAGACAGGAAAATTACTGAATAAATGAAAAATAATGCATAAAGCAAAGAATCAGTTGCTTTCTGTTAATATTAAAAAGGGTGTAACTTCAAACATCACTTATGTTTGAACAACATTAAGAAGATTTTGTATCTCTTTGTGTGAAGTGAAATAGGAACAGAAGGAACAGACTAGATCTGGAACTGATACAATGTCCAAGTGTGACCCGCTTCAAAAAGCAGTATAAGAATATGGTTTTCAGAATGTGGTGTTGGTGTTCTTTTAGGAACAGTATGGGAACACACATTGGTGTCCCTATAATGTTTATTTTGTTAGAAAGCAGTGTTTTTATGATGTTATTATAATTGATGTAGAGCGCAAAAGGGGTAGGATTAAATGAACATATGCTTCTTGCTATTTATTCTCAGGCAAGTATGTGTTAAAATTGCATTGCTTTATGCTGTGTTGTTTTGCTTTGTTGAATAATTTTTGTTATTTACTTTTTATTTTTACATGTTGGAAATAAAGTCTAAAGTCTTGCTTACGGGATACAGTGTTACTCCAAGTCCAATAGGCGCCACCTGCTGGAAGAGAATGATTTTTTTAATCATACTTTGTACCAGTGTGTTGTACAGTATGTAGCATTATTTTCACAGTCTTCATATTTTGAAATTACACAATATATTTTAAATGACCAACTATCTAATATAATGAATGTTGTATATATATATATATATATATATATATATATATATACAACA
>CAIGQQ010034599.1:4847083-4874756 GCA_903798035.1 Danio albolineatus | reverse complement strand
ATATATATATATATATATATATAACTGGTAACTGTAGAGCAGTACTGTATCCATCCTTGCTCTTTATGTTAGATTAGTTTTAAAGCTAAGTTAATAAGTTAAAGCATTCTCTCTGGAAAAAATCTAGCTCTTGAAAGTCACTTTGACAAAGTCACTGTGGAATCTGCTGAGTCAGAAGTGTGCAAGCGCAGCAGCTTTTACTACTTAGCGCTCGAATACATCCTGTGATATAGCTGTAAATATAACAGGGGAACAACTTTTTTTTTTTTAATCATAACCCTTGATGAAAACAACAGCAGAGCGATGAGTCTAGGCTGGGTTCTGGTGCTAAGGATCACATTGGTTGGGTTAGAACGCTCAGTGCATCATTGATCAGCTGCTAATTTTGAATCTGCTATTCTGCAGTGGCTGGCACCAAGCCAGAGAAAGACTAGTGTGTTGCTAAACTTCTGAGTGTTTTCTCTGGAATGCATGCTAATGTCTTTGGAAGATGGCAATACCAATAATCTTCCCTATACTCTGATAATGTGTGTTATTCACAGATACATAATGTTTGTATAACTGGAATGAGTGCTCAATTCTTCAACCAGTAAACAGCCACTAAAAATATAAACTAAATATTTTAGTTTCAAACTGCATAACATTTGCTACGGTTGCGCCTTCTGTCCACACTATCCCAGAATTTTTGAGCCCTGAAAATGAAGCGTTTTTTGAAAACACAGAAGAGGCCATTTTTATTTGAAAACGAAGATATCTGAAAACCAAGGTATGGCTGCAGACATTTGCTACCCGATTGGGGCCTTTTCTCAATATCAAGCACACAAAGTTCAGTCTTGCATCCTTTCCTTGTAAGTTCAGACTTCGCAAGTTTGATATGGGAAACAAAGGCAACAGTGTACTTTATAATGTCATTCACATGACCCTGGCTATGTTGTTTCACTATTTTAACAAAACACTAAAAACATGATATAAGGAACTGTCTATTTTCATTTTGATATTAACAGACACCAAAATAAATGTTAAAGGTGCAGTAGGTGATTGTCTTCAGAGACATTTTTTGTTGCGGTAAAAACAGCGGTAAAAACATGCTGAGTCAAAACTTTTTAAAAACCTGAATCAATATTGGGCGCCACGGTGGCCTAGTGGTTAGCACGTTCGCCTCACAGCAAGAAGGTCGCTGGTTCGATCCCCGGCTGGGCCAGTTGGCATTTCTGTGTGGAGTTTGCATGTTCTCCCCGTGGTTGCGTGGGTTTCCTCCGGGTGCTCCGGTTTCCCCCACAGTCCAAAGACATGCGGTACAGGTGAATTGGGTAAGCTAAATTGTCCGTAGTGTATGTGTGTGAATGACAATGTATGGATGTGTTTCCCAGAGATGGGTTGTGGCTGGAAGGGCATCCGCTGCGTAAAACAAATGCCGGATAAGTTGGCGGTTCATTCCGCTGTGGCGACCCCGGATTAATAAAGGGACTAAGCCGAAAAGAAAATGAATGAATGAATCAATATTGGACTTGCTTTTGCTCGCTGGAGGAAGGATCATACCAAGGCTGAAGGTTTTCTTTTAGATAGGCAATGTTATGTTTTAAACTATTTTAGCTTCACGCAGAGCTGATGTAGACGTTGTTGTTGTTACAAATGGGTTATATGCACAGAAGTGTTCAGCCACTAAAATCTTCCGGCGATAGTTTAGCTCAACACGTGAGAGAAGGTTCAGCTGTCATCTATAAGGTGCGCATGCTTATGTTTCAGGAGGCGTTGCTCTGGATGGCAGGGGAGGGACTGTGGTTCAGAGATTTATGCTAACCGGTGAGCATTGTGGAAGATCACCTACTGCACCTTTAAGACACCAAAAAATGTTAAGGCATTGTATAGCTACAAAATTATATGACTGTCATTTTCACTGTCACGTACCCTATATTGATACGCTGAGTATCAATAATCAGTAATGGCCATGGTAAAAGTATAATGTACAATAAGTTTATACAATATAGAAAATAAAAGCAAGCGATCTGTCAAATGTACAGGATCAGTGTACGTGGTTACATAAGTGAAGTTTATTAACTAATTTCGAGAGGAGCACACGCTTATGATTGATCGCAGCTGGTCCTCATTTGCTAATGCCAATAATGTCAATTAGACGATTCCTAAATCACTATAAATAATCAGAGTATCTTACCTTACCCATCTTCGTCTTGAAGAATCCTTCCTTCCACCCCTACTCCTTCTCTTTCCTTATCAGGGCAGCACGGAGGCCCAATAGTCAGCACCGTTGCCTCACAGCAAGAATGTCACTGGCTCAGATCTTACCTGGCCAAGTCTGCATTTCTGTGTGGAGTTTGCATGTTCTCCCTGTGTTTGCGTGGGTTTTCCCTGGGCACTCCGGTTTCCTCCCACAGACTAAAAACATGAAACATAAGTGAATTGACAAACTAAATCAACACCATAGATAAGCATAGAATTTAGCATACACTCTCCAGAGTCATTCATAATCTACATTTACCAAGGGCGGGAGTTGTTGAGACCTACCTGAACTCAGACTCCCCTCTCGCCCTGCAACGGGTAGGAGCCCTGGGTTCGAGGATCCCACAAGCTCAGGGCTCTCTCCCGGGACAGCATGGCAAACACTCTTTGTAATCAATCATCGGCAAGGGCGAAATCTTGAAATTAATATATTAACTTATCTTTGTGCTCAGCCAAAAACCAGAGAACAAGTTATAGATTCAAAAGACCAAAAAGTAATTAGATATAGAAAAGATGAATTAAATATCATGTTTAACAACTATAGTGAGATGAGATCCAGCGGTAGATGCTTGATGAACTATTCTATGTCATCTGCTCTAACCAGGGGAGGCATGCTCAAAGCACCTGCTGACTGCCTTGAGCTCAGACGTCCACATACACTGCAGCACATGCCAGAGTGTGTGTGTGGTCATATGATGGTTTCAGTAGTGTAGTGTGGATGAAGATCTTTTCATAAATGCCATTTTAAAATTAAAACGCATGAGCATAACTTGGGCCTAAGTTTGATGTAGTTTAGGAGTTGTTGATGAAATTCACCAGGTCTAAGTTCCGCAGAACATAGGGCTGTGGCATGTCATGTCATAAACCAGACATGTCATTTCGCCATGGAAATATAAATACGATGTGTTTCTAAATAACTCTCGAAGGGAACTTACATGTGGAAAGGTTAAACGAACTATGGCTGAACAAGATCAGCTTTTTCTCACATCCAAAAGCACATTTCCAGGGGAAGTGCAAACAAAAGGACTTTCGCCCTTGGTTACATAACAAAGAGCCATGGTCGAAAAATGATTGCGAAACAACTACACTTAAAAAAAAAAACTTCCATCTTTCATGTTGTCCCAACACAAATTGATTAAGTTAACTTAATTCATTCATTTTCCTTCGGTTTAGTCCCTTTATTCCTCAGGCGTGGCCACAGGGGAATGAACTGCATATGTTTTACACAGCAGCTTCCAGCTGCAACCCAGTACTGGGAAACATCCATACACATCCATTAGTTTATTTAATTCACCTACAGTGTAGTGCATGGGAAACCAGAGCACCCAGAGGAAACCGATTGGAATATATGGAATACTCCACACAGAAATGCCAGCTGACACAGCCGGGACTCGAACCAGCAACCTTCTTGCTGTGAGGTGACAGTGCTAACCACTGAGCCACTGTGTCGTCCCGTAAACTTGTTTTTACAAATTTAAGTGGATTGAACATAAAACAATAAAGTTGTCCCAAAACATTTAGGATTTTGGATGATTCAGCTCATTTTAAATAAGTAGTTTGAACAAGCCACAAAAAGCCTTTTTTCTGAGTGTAGTTATAACCCGGAAGTAAGATTATGATAAAAAGAAATACTGTGTGTTACGTCCAAATATTTTTTAAGCTTGACCCATACTTGAACGAGAGTCCAACAGTGTAAATAACTCTGAATGCAATAACTAGCACAGGACCACTACTTTAAATGTTTGTCAGGATAGCAAACACAGGCCACATGCTAGCTAAGAAGTATTTGACTGTAGTAGAGAAGGGTCAGGATGGGTCACACTTATGTTTATTTACAGCAAGAGCAGGGCGTTATGAATGTTAAACCGTGTCAGCACACTTAACCACTTTCTGAGAAGTTCATTCTGTCAGTAAATGCCAGTTAAAGCTAAGAAGTGCAGCGAAGGTTTACTTCCTAATAATGACACAGTAACACAAGAATTGCTGAAATGTACAAAAGTGTTCAATGCAGTACAGGCAAGAAGTTAGTACAAAGTAATCCAATTACATTTCCCCCAAACTTTAAAGATGTGTGTATATTAAAATTAGACTATTAGTTACTGTTAAATCAGTATATTCAGCATATTTATATCTGTCAGTTGCACTTTAAAGCCACACAGCCATTCAGATAAGCGACCAAAAGCACTTTGATGATTACAAAATATACACGAAGGTGAAAAATACATCACTGTCTAATCAGCTTTTACTTAATTTACAGATGAGAACATGAAGAGCAGTTTAAATACTGCATGTTTTTTTTATCCATAGATGTCTGAAAAAGTAAAAAAAAATAGCAGAGTAAGCTTTTCTTTAAGCGGGATTACACTTTAACTCATATGCGACACAAAGGAAACTAAGTGTTACTGTTTTATGACACCTCAGTCATCTCTGGTGTATTCTTGATCGCATGATAATGTTCAGGGACTGTCAGAAGTTAAGTTTCTATGATGAAATTTAGCTACAGGCTTACTGTAGATAGTTGAAAAAAATGGTATTTGCATTTTAGTGTCTAAATTAGATAATATGATTTATTTGGTTAAGTACCTCAAGTGTAATTCAGGTCTCAAGAAGATACATTTTTTCTAAGCAGTATATTGTGGTTGGTGAAACTTCCTCTGCAAAACACTGCAAACGTGCATTTACGGTCTAAATTGCCCACTGCTCATGCGAAACTTCAGATATCTGTGTTACATCTTATCTTACCTCGATCGTGCATATGATAATAGCTACAACGGTGTGTGATTGCTGTACATTTACAGGAAGAGAGCATTTTAATTAGGTACCATTTGTGTTCACACTTTTTTTTTTTCAGTAAAAAACTTCCCTGCAGAGGTGAATCATAATTTAGTTCAGTTTAGCCTTAATATTCGACTACATGAATACTTGTTTTATTATAATTTCCTTCAAGATAAATCATTAATTTTGAAGCGGTATTTAAATAGGGTAGTTCACTCAAAAATGAAATGCCTGTTATCATCTACTCACCCTCATATTTGCTGTGTCTCATTTCAGAGGCTCAAAGTGCGCTGCGTCATCGTAGCACGATGAAATATGTCTCATTTTTTTTTAAAAATTCGAAGACTTCTTCAAATGCAGCCTTAAAATGTGTCATTCGTTTCCCAGGTACTGGAGGACACAAGCGGCGGTTCCTTTGCAGCCTCGAACGTCTAAAGATTCATTGCACGCTGATAACGGCAGAAGGGTTTTTAAAAGAAAACTCTGGATTAAATGTATGAATTAGGCTTTATTTGACTTGGGTATCTAAACACATGTTAAACAAAAAGAGTATGACATGTCTTAGCAAAGAGTGATTTTGTAGACATTTTTTTATTTACAAGTTTACATTTTTATGTGTACATGTATGGATAAAAGGAAATACATTTCCAGCTTCTGTAAACCTTGCTTTGCCTTCAGATTGCTTAAAATATGTTTCAAAATCACAAAAAAAAGTACTTACAAATTTCATTACCGCTTATTAATGCCAGTTGTTACGGTTGCTATAGGTCACAATATCTGTCCTCTGTAGGCTAGATCGTCTCATTTCAAAACGCTCAGTTCGACCTGTGTGGACTTCGAAGGACTCACCTGTAAAGTCTGCATCCTTAGGAGGTTGCAGCCTCTAACATGAGACACAGCTATTGTTTCGATTTGCATCATATTTATCATCAACTACATTTTTTGGCTGATAAAACCAGGCTAAAACTAAATAAAATGTTTTGTTTTGATTGTCAATAACTACAACAAAAATGTACTGACATTCGTCATCAATGAATAATGACAAAACAAAACTGCTTAGGGAAGGACAGTTTGTTAAAACACCTATAAGAACAAATCTCAATAATGCAGCCTATACTCATAAGCAGTTTTTGCTACATGTCTCATTAAAAGTGTCAATCTTGTGTAGGAAATGAAAAGCTAAGAGCTGGTATAAATGAATCTAAGCACACTTGAAAGGCACTGCTGATTCAGGAGTTATATAAATATGTATGTATATTTTTTTCAAATGTATTTTATTGGCATTATGTACAGTGGGGGTAAATAAGACCCAGTCCCAATTCTACTCTTTAGCCCCTCCCCTTACCCATGTCAAAATTCACTTTAGCTTAAAGGCGTAGGCCTAAGGGGAAGGGCTAGATAGCCCTCCATTGAAACAGAGATTTTTCAGGACCACACTCCAAACCAAGGTACTGTATGACCAACATTTTTTACAGAATACACTAGCTACAACGTCAGCATGGCTGCACACGGAAGTATATTTTGTCATTATTAAGAATTTTTACAACAAACAAGCATATGTTTTAATAAATTCATAACACTCATATGACAAAAAAGTAAAAACCTGCTAAAATAAAAACTAAATTTCGCTATCACAAATACACATATGAAAGAAAACAAATCTAATTAGTTTACAAATTAAGTTATGTTTAATAAAATGAATGACGCAGGGGAAATGTATTGAACACATGAAGAAAGGAAGGTGTAGAAAGGCAGTGAAAGCCCAGACAGCAGCTGAAATCTCTCAGTAGTTCTTCAGCAACCCTCTGCTCTTCGTCATTGTAAATGAATATTAGCTGCTTCAGTCCAACCTCTACATTACCAGGATGATGAAGATGAAACCAGGGTGGACATTTCAGCAAGGCAACGATTCAAAATACAGCCAAGGAAACTCAAATGGTTTCAGAAAAAGAAAATCAAGCTGTAGGATGGCCCAGCCAATCACCTGACTTCAATCCAATAGCACATCCAAAATAAAGATCAGATTTGATAGACAAGACCCACAGAACCTTCGAGATTTTTTACACTCTTAGAAAGCCTGTGAAAAACTCACACCTGAGCAATGCATGTGACTTGTGTATGTGTATGTATATGTATCTGTGTGTTATTATTATTATTATTATTATTATTATTATTATTATTATTATTGTTGTTATTGTTATTATTATTATTATTATTATAGAATATTTATATATCTGAACACATACTGTATATAATGTTAAAGCACATATTTGTAATTACAATGCTTGAAAAATATACTCGAAAGTGGCCATTTTTGCAATATTTACAGAATATGAGTATATTTGCAATATACCTGAAGTCCAGTTTTGAATTTGTATGCCATACATGTAATTTGCATATATTGTCATAAAGCAGATTTTGATGTAGGACAGATTTTTTGAGTGAACTAACCGTTAAATATCATTTATGTTTAATTAATGTTATGATGTTCTCCAGGATTATATAATGAGCTTTAAAAATTTAGTGTCTAGAGTAGATTTAGCTGACTACAACTAGACTAAAACTACAATGATTCCAAAGTATGTCTAAAACTAAATAATGTTTCAGAAGACTAAATCAAAATTTGTTGACAAAAGAAACACTGCTCTTAGCATTAATTACTCCTGTGGAGAATGTACGGTAAGACAGTAATTCAATTGTTCTGTTGTGTTTATTAAGGCAGGAGTTACATTTCACAAAACAATGATCATCCGGGAGCTGCGCTTTAAATAAACTGTTATGAATGAACTTGTCCTATTCTTCACACTTCTTTTTCTCTTTCTCTCATCACAGAAAACCGTGCGCTTGGTAGTGAACTATCACCGCAGTCAGAAGGCCGTGGTTCGAGTAAATCCATTGGTGCCCCTGCAAACCTTGGTGCCTGTGATCTGTCAGAAGTGTGAGTTTGATCCAGCCCATGTCCTGCTCTTCAATAACAATATCAACCACCAACAACTGGACTTGGACAAGTCTCTGAGCGATCTGGGTATCAGGGAGCTCTATGTCCTGGATCAGACATTAGGTATGGGATTAACAATGTTACATTAAATACACCTCTACATTTAAAGGTGCAGTATGTAATGCTGCGGTTCAATAATCCTAGTGGAAGTAAACTGGGTATTGCAATCTATATTCCAAATATTGGATAGAATTCTTTTTTCACCCGGCTCCTTCTTTTATTGGCTCATTTCCACTGAGTGGTACAGTACAATATGGTTCCGTTCGGTACGCTTTTATGGCCGTTTCCACTGTCAAAAGTACCTAAAAGCAAACCGTACCATACCACCTTTTGTGTACCCTTTCAAAAGAATACTTAGCACAACAAAATTGTACCAAAAGGCGGAGCAAGACGCGCAGCTGAACGCTATTGGTTCACAGAGATACGTCACTCGCTCGTGCAAAAAGCAGGAGAATGAAAACAAAGGACCCGTCATTTTTAAATACACAGTCGAGACATTACACCGTAATAATATATACATATAATAACGAGCCATGGTTGACCCGAGCTCAAACAAACCTTGTCGTCGTCTTGATGAACAGCCACAAAGCCAAGAAGAAGAGCAGAGTCTACCCTGTGCCCCGTTTTTGTTTACAAGGCCGTCTGAAGCCTGAGCAGTTTCGCTTTCTCGCGTGCGTTCGCTGTGTGTCTATATTTGTAATTAACAAACTTTTTGAGCTAATGATAATAACGTGCGCATGATTATTGAAATGCTTCTGATATCTGATCCTTTCAGAAACGTACAAACTCGAGAGTGAAGCGTAAAAAAACAAAGGAGAAACCTGAAAAAACAAAGGAGCAAATGATTCTTTCAGCAACCTAAAACATGAACAAACTGCCATCTTTAACTATTATCATCACCTTTTGGACCATTATGAACTCGGAATGACAGAATTGCTTCCTAACTAGTGGTTATGTGTGCAGATGAGGATTACAGATACAGAGGTTTGCACTGACTGGGCTATATGTTGCGTGTTTTTGAGCCCAGGTAAGGACTAAATGTATGCTGTGTGTGGTCTTTCTATAATTAGTAAAATATCAGAGACTGTAAGGGTCTGTATGTGTTTATATATGTTGCATTTATTTATTTATTTTTTATATTCGCAGATGTTACAGTAGGCTATTTCACACTATCATTGATCTGCAGTTATAATTAAATCATGTTCAGAGTAAATTTTGTAATGAATATTTATACACCAGTATTTATGTGTATAAAGCATCTGTATTGTGAGAAGTGCTTCTCGTATGATATGTAAACGACCCGTACAGCTTTACTTTGACATTTCCCTGAGCGAGAAAGATGTAGTCTTAAACTTTTTGTTGTACAACACGCCCAACGTATTTTTTTGGCAGTCGAAACACAAGCCTTATAAAAGTGACCCGTACCGTACCATACCATACCACTCTGTTGAAACGAGCCATATGTTCTTGAATGGGTCAACTAATCAAGCTTTCCATGGAGCTTTAGTGGAAGACACACAGAAAAAATTATTCATTAGATTAACAAACAATTATATCAAATGTTGAATGTAAACAAACAAATTAAGTTGAACATTCCAAAAAATTTTGTAAATCCAATGAATGATTTTATTCAGTGCATGGTTAAAAATTTATTAAAAATGATTTATTTATTTATTTATCTTTTTAATTTATATTATTTATTGAATTATGTTTGAGGCAGTCACAAAATAGGAGAGTTTTTTAAATTTGGCTCAAAAAATGTGATGTAAAAATGTAAAAGAATATAAATGTAAACTTTGGTGTACGTGACAGTGAAAAATGCATCGTTAAATCAACCAAACCAAACCAAAAAATTCTATATGTTTTTCTTTCACTTAGTAATAAGGCTGAAACCGCAACTGATTCAAAATAGTCAAAACAAACACAATAATATTCAGAATTTGTATATACTGTAATTTAAAATCACCGCATTTTAGAAAATGTATAAAAAGAGGTCAATTGAAGCCAAACAAACATTTAAACATTAACAATTAATTGCATTTTGACTCATCACAGTACTAAATATATTAATTTGGTCTTGTGTGACAGTAAAAGTGCAACATCACCTCAAATACCCATATATAAGTTTTCCTGGTCACAAAGCCAAAAAGAAAGTTCAAGAGCAACTGATTCTTTCAGAATTATCTCAATAATGTTTTCAAAACCTCTTATGCACCCTCAACAAAAAAGTCAGTGAGCTGTGCCTCACGTTTTTGGAACGTAAAATCATGTTCGGTGTGATTGGCCCCTAATGCTGCATTTGTTAGATTAAAATAGTCAAAAAACACACAATAATATTCCGAATTTGTATGTACAGTTATTTAAAATAACATTTTTTTTTTTTTTAATAAAAAGAGGTCAATCGAAGCCAAACAAACATTTAAGCATTAACCATTTATTGCATTTTGACTCATCACAGTACTCATTTATTCATTCATTTTCTTGTCGGCTTAGTCCCTTTATTAATCCGGGGTCACCACAGCGGAATAATCCGCCAACTTATCCAGTATTTGTTTTACGCAGCAGATGCCCTTCCAGCCGCAACCCATCTCTGGGAAACATCCATACATTCTAATTCACACTCATACACTATGGACAATTTAGCTTACCCAATTGACCTGTACCACATGTCTTTGGACTTGTGGGGGAAACCGGAGCACCCGGAGGAAACCCACGCAACCATGGGGAGAACATGCAAACTCCACACAGAAATGCCAACTGACCCAGCTGAGGCTCGAACCTGCGACCTTCTTGCTGTGAGGCGAACGTGCTACTCACTACGCCACCATAGCCATCACAGTACTAATTATAATAATTTTTGACATGTGTGACAGTGAAAATGCCACATCAACTATCCATATATAAGTTTTCCTGGTAGCAAAAAAATGACATTGTTAGATCAAAATATATACAAATACAAAATTATTATTGATTTAAAATGACTGTATTTTAGAAACTATATTAAGACATCATTTATATATATATATATAAGGTCTATTGAAGCCAAAAAACATGCAAACCTTAACCATTATGGCATTTTGAATCATTACAGTACTAATTTTATTCACTTTTGTCATATGACAGTGAAAATACAACATCATGTCAACTAGTGGCCTTATAAACGTTTTCCAGGTTACAAAGCTAAAAATAAATGTTATTTTTGAATAGCAACTGAAGAGCAACTGATTGTTTCAGAATGATCTGAATAATGGTTTTAAAGTCTCTTATGCACTCTAATGCTGCATTTATTAGATCAGAATAGTCTAAAAACACACAATACTATTCAGAATATGTATATACTGTTATTTAAAATAACTATATTTTATATTTTTTACTATATATATATATATATATATATATATATATATATATATATATATATCACTTAGATAAATAAAACATTTAAGCATTAACCATTTATTGTATTGTGACTCATCACAGTACTAATTATATTCATTTTAGACATGTGTGACAGTAAAACGGCAAAAATAAATAAATAAATAAATAAAAAAAATATATATATAGAATATAAACTAAGTTCAAGAGCAACTGATAGTTTCAGAATTCTCTAAATAAGGCTGAATTTTTTAGATCAAAATAAAACACTCAATATATAAATAAACTGTGATTTAAAATAACTGTATTTTAGAAATTATATTAAAAACATCATCTATTTATTAAAAAGGTCTATTGAAGCCAAAAAAAAGTTTAAAACATGTAAGCATTAACCATTATTGCATTTTGAATAATCACAGTACTAGTTTTAGTCATTTTTGACAGTGAGAATGCAACATCGCGTCAACTAGTATCCTTATATACGTTTTCCTGGTTACAAATTTTTTTTTTTTTTTTCTTTCACTTAAAAGTAAGACTGAAACTAAGTCTTAGAATGATCTGAATAATGTGTTTAAATTCTCTTATGCACTCCAAGGCTGCATTCATAAGATCAACATAGTCAAAAACTACTGTAATATTCAAAATACACTTTAAAATCTCTCATTTAAAATAATGGTATTTTAGAAAATGTAGTTTATTTCTGGCCTGTGACATTTGACTGTTCTTTAATGTCTAGTAGTCAAACGAAATGTCAAAAATAGAACTTCTTTGAATTCTCTCTTATTTGTCTTCAATATTTTTATTTATTTATTTATTTATTTTGGTTTGATTGTTTCCAGTTCTCCAGCCTAAAATGGCTTCGACACCTGCCTTAAACTACTCAGGTACTGATGCCGTATACGCAACTTTGCTTGAATAGTTGTTGTGGTGGCTTAACCGTGCATCTTGAACTGTTTTGAATGTGCTGAGTGTCTGCTTCCTGTCGTAGAACTTGAGCTCTTATGATTAACATTAACCAGGTCACTTGAAAAAAAAAAGTAAGAAGTGCTTGCTTTAATGTTCATCTCATACGCTTAGTTTTATAGTGGTGCTTACAGTCTTTATGGTGCATTTGTGTAGTGTTTAGAAACATGTCCTGCATATTCTTTGTTAAAGTTTTTATTTTTTGCTGCTTTGATGTTTTTGTTTTCATCTGAATGTGATGGTATTGTGGAGGCTTTGCAGAAGTGTAGCGCCATCTAATGTCAGACTTTAGTTCTGGTATGTGTTTATTGCGCTTACACTGAGTCGAAAAGATTTCAAAACACTTGTTTTCATATTTGATGGTAAAGAATATACATGTGTGATCATTTAAGATAATATATTTAAGATTTATGTACAGCATTATTAAGATAGAATATCTATTTAAAATAATGTATATAATGTTGAAAAGGATATATATGACTGCACGTCAGATTTTCAGATCGAATCTTTTCATCTTGCTGAACCTGAAGACTGTTATGCGGTTGCGTTCAATTCTGTAGTCACTTATGAAACTTTAATCAATGGTCCTGATAAGGGCTGCGCAATATTGATAATCAGGGACGGACTTAGTGATTTGGGAGCTTGATTAGCCAGCCCATGTGTGTCTGATTGGGGTTGGAACTAAACTTTGCAGGACACCGGCTGATGTACGGTTAATTAACTATTTTGTTATTAGATTTTAATAGTAATAATAATAATTTAAAAAATCAACAAATTTAATTCACAATCCATTAAACTAATCTTTTCACCATTTTGCATATGAATTGAGTAATTGCTGTTTGTGAATCGGAATTTCACTGGGAAAGTTATCTGAACAGGCCCTCTCTCACAGTGCTCATCATCTGACAGGGGTTTCGGCCAGACATCAGGATCGCAGAGGAAGATATACATTTCATTGTTTGTCGTATTTTTACTTTTTTCCCCAAATTTCTTGTTCTTGCACACTCTACCTCTACTCTAATCACTGGCAGACTGCTGTCGTTAAACTCTGTGATTGTGAACAACAGCAGGGAAATAATAAACTGTCCATTTAAAATATTACATTTAAAACAAAGGAGAAGCAGATCGGTTTGACTGTACCAGGGAAATACCTCACGCTCACGGTGCTAAAACATTTGCCGTCGGTATGCAGAGGAATAATCTGCTCTCAATGCTGCAAGTGTGAGAGACGGCTGTGTGGCCCTGTGCCCCCTCTGTGTGACCCACAGCTCGTTGAGAAGAGAAACATTAGGAACCGCAGGGACACATGAAAGTGTCTAAAAGTCTCTAGTAACTCTTATAAACAAACGCTAGTCGCTTTTCTTTTTTTTTCACACTAGGGGAGTCTGAAAAGTCAACAACACTGGCTGGCAGTGTTTTGATGTAAGCGCTTACACCTCGCTCATGTGCAGTACGGAAGGAACGTTCCATTATTTTGGGGGCCACCGGTTTTGAAAAGAAGTAATAACGTTAAAATCTTAAAGGTTCTAGACAGATTTTACAACATATGATAGAAAATAGAGCTATATGATTAATATAGGTTTCTTGGCATTGGTCAGGGGCCACTAATTCCCCAGGGCCCTAAGCGGCTCCTTACAGTACCTCGCTTATTTGTTAAGTCTGCCTCTGTTTATTATATAATATAATATAATATAATATAATATAATATAATATAATAAAATATAATATAATATAATATAATATAATATAATATAATATAATATTCATTCATTCATTTTCTTTTCGGCTTAGTCCCTTTATTAATCCGGGGTCGCCACAGCGGAATAACCTGCCAACTTATCCAGCAGTTGTTGTTTTTTTTACGCAGCGGATGCCCTTCCAGCTGCAACCCATCTCTGGGAAACATCCATACATACTCACTCACTCACAAACACACTGTGGACAATTTAGCTCACCCAATTCACCTATACCGCATGTCTTTGGACTGTGGGGGAAACCGGAGCACCCGGAGGAAACCCACGCAACCACGGTGAGAACATGCAAACTCCACACAGAAATGCCAACTGACCCAGCCGAGGCTCGAACCAGCGACCTTCTTGCTGTGAGGCGATCGTGCTATCCACTAGGCCACCGTGGCACCTATAATATAATATAATATAATATAATATAATATAATATAATATAATATAATATAATATAATCCCACATGGAAATTACATAATATTATATAAAATTATATAAACATACATGCTTTAATGTAGGTTTTGATAGGTTTTTAATCTATGTGACATATAAAATTGGTCGTTTTCCTATATTATATATACAGGGCTTATATGTGGACAATACATAAAGAAGCAATACAGGAGATCTATATGGCCTGTACATGCACATATATGCACCTCAATTTTGCCTATATATGGCATATATACGCATTTACTGTATGCAGCGTATAAATTATAATATATGTGCATATATGCTGCATATAGGTTTCAAATATGAGCATATATTCTCATATAGGTTCTTTCCATGTGGGGTATGAAAAAAGCAACATATTACTTGCCCCTTATTGCGCCGAGTGTATGATACGGCCCCTGAACTATGAACTCTTTGCAAACCAAAAACCATCATTCATTCAACATGTACTTTGAGTAATGTTAAAGAGGTTTAATAGTAATTAATTAGATTATAAACCTGTCCATTTCATTAAGAGTGCAGGTCGTTATTCTGCTCTTCTGAGTGATTTGTATTTAAAGTTTTTTTGTCATGTTGTGTCTGGTACAGACAGCCAAATTGTTTGTTGCTTGAATGTCATCATGTCGTGTGTGGTTAGAATACAGCAGTATTTCTGCATGTTTGCTTAAGACGCTGAACAGATCTGTTTTCTTTTACAGCTGAATCTCTGCGCTCCAACAGTCTGAGTGGATCAGAGAAAAAAGGTCTACTGGGCTTCCTCAAGTTTAATCGCAGAAAATCAAAGGTAGAACACAGAAGCTTAAAAAGCTTATAAACTTACAGAAGCATTACATATCCATATTAATGTTTGTTTCAATTTTGAAAATGCTGCATGCTTCAATGCTGCAAAACAAGAAGCTCACACATATTTTGATATGAAGGCAACAACTCATGGACATGCTTGAAGAAACTAATGCATTAGAAGTGTAATTAATATAATCTCGCGATTAATACTGCAATGGAAAAGCATTGCAAAGTTTTCATGGATCTTATGAGTGTACCTCCCATGCAAGTGTTACATTCCCATTTCAGAGCGAAGATCAGTCCTCTGAGGACATGGAGAGTGTTGATGATGATAGTGTTGTTGACAATGCAGGCGCTAACAGTAATGTAAGTACTAACCCATGAACTCCGCTGTCCCTGACTAACACACTCTCGTCTCTCCATCTGTCACAGTTTTCAGTTTTTAAAGTCCGTGTGAAATCAAAATGTACAATGTTTATTGTTTTGCCAGCGCACATTGGTGAACCATTTATCCATACAAGTTAATCCGCTGAAAATGAAGCTTGTTTTGGTAATCTTCAATCAAAGTCTGAGCATTTGCTTCTGTTTTTAGATAATAGTCTCTGATGATGTCAGTTTGATGGCTTCAGCAACAATATTCCTTCCCACGCCTATTCGTTAGTTTGTCATAAGAGAAAGACGCACACAAAAAGAAATCCCCACCCCCTACTCAATATTCAGATTCAGTTGGAAGTACATTAACATACTGAAATATACTGAAACAAAAGTATCAGCAACTTCCATGTCACACGGACTTTAACACAATTTTGTTTTATGTTGGTTAATTCTGCCTTATTTGTGGTGTTTTCTACTTCTTTGCTTAATATCATCATATCATGTTCTTTTTTTTCTCTTCATTTGTGTCCTGTTTGATTGGTTATTGACTAAGATTGCACTGATTATTTTTATCTTTAATGTTTTATCATGATATAATATGATTTTTTGATAATCGATGGAACGGTGGCTCTGTCGTCAGCACTGTCGCCTCACAGCAAGAAGGTCGCTGGTTTGAGTCCCGGCTGGACCGGTTGACATTTCTGTGTGGAGTTTGCATCTTCTTCCTGTGTTCATGTGGGTTTCCTTCGGGTGCTTCCATGCGCTATAGGTGAATTGAATGAACTAAATTGGCTGTAGTGTATGAGAGTGTGTGTAAATGTGAGTGTGTATGGGTGTTTCCCGGTATTGGGTTGCAGCTGGAATAGCATCCGCTGTGTAAAACATGCTGGATAATTTGGTGGTTTATTCCGCTGTGGCAACCCCTGATAAATAAGGGACTAAGCCAAAGGAAAAAGAATGAATGAATGATATTAATAATAACAGTCACAAGATCTTCTGGTGCTATACCTTTAGATTAGTATGTGTAGTATCTAGCTATTTATTTATTTAAATGACAGACAAGTAATAACAATAAAAGTGTGTTGCAGAAATGAAATGTATTAGTTTTAGTCATCACCACAAGGTGTCAGTAAACACTTGGATCATTGACCCAGATTGCGCAGTTTGACTTGGTATCAACATGTTCATAGTTGTTATACAGTTGATACTTTGGATCATCAAGTCAATTTCAGATGGATGATTTTGTGACGGATGAGTTGTATCTATGCAAAACCTTTTTCAAAGGTCTCTGCTGTTATTAACCTGCTTTTTGGAAGACACTTTTAATACTGGGGTTCAGAAAGTAGTGCAAGAAGGTTCATGAAAATGTCTGGGAAAAGAATAAGAATGGAAAAATAATTAATAGATTATTTAATAAAAGAAATGATGATAATTACGATTATTAAAACAAGTAATCAAAAAATGATGGTATAAGCAAAATAAACAAACAAGAATACAAATGTGTTCAAAATATTCATATAATAATTAATGATTTCATTCATTCATTCATTTTTCTTTGGCTTGCTCAGTTGTTTATCAGGGGTCCCCACAGCGGAATGAACCGCCAACTATTCCAGCATATGTTTTACGTAGTGGATGCTCTTCTAGTCCCAACCCAGTAATGGGAAACACCCATACACTCCCACATTCACACACACACTCATATACTAAGGCCAGTTTAGATCATCCAATTCACCTATAGTGCATATCTTTGCATGACTGTGGGGGAAACTGGAGCACCTGGAGGAACTAAAACGAGGAGAACATGTAAACTCCACACAGAAATGGCAACTTGCCCAGCCGGGCCAAACCAATGCAAAACCATTGAGCCACTGTGCCGCACAATAACAATAATAATATCAAATAATATAATTCACACAAACATGTTTAATAAAACTCAGATTAATCAATGATGATAAATTATATATATTTCTTAAACAACTCAAATTATTTTAGAAGAATAAATAAAATTATACAAATTAGATTCAAAGTAATTATAGAAATGGAATTCAGATAAATAAAATAAACGTTCAGTGTAAATGAAATGAAGTGGAAATTTAAAACTATATATTCAATATACTATATATATATATGTGTGTGTTTGTGAGTGTGTATGGATATTTCCCAGTGATGGATTGCAGCTGGATGGGTATCCGCTGCGTAAAACATATACTGTATAAGTTGTCGGTTTATTCCGCTGTGGCGACCCCATTAATAAAGGGACAAAGCCGAAAAGAAAATGAATGGATGTATGTGTTTGTGTGTATTGTATACTAATAGTAGTAGTACTAACTACTTACTAACATAATACAAATCTTTGTATTTTTAATAAGAAGAATTATTACTTAATAGTTATTTATAATGTAATGTGTTGTCAGTTTATGGTTGACGCTCATGCACATTTGATTTTTCATATTTGATTATCTCCACAGCTACATTGCTCCATGCATCTACATCCTCCTCTCTGTAAACCACAATGTGTTCTCAATGACACTTAGGCACGTGCGCTTAAGAGCTCGGATGTCCATAATTTATCCACACTGTGCCTTTTTCGTGACCGATAACCCTGCCAAACAGCCTTTTTCACAGCGAGCTGTTTCCAAATCTCAGTGCCTTCTCCCTGTAATTACCCAAGCTCAGGTGCATGCTATTTACATTATCATCACAGACAGAGCCAAGGCCCATTTTCAACACGTCGCAGTAACTGATTTCTGATTATATAACACACTAATAGCCATTCCCACTTTGAACATTCCGTTCTAAGGGCAGAGAGGGGTGAGGGAAAAAAAATGAAAGAGAGAGAGAGAGAGAGAGAGTGCTGAACGTTTGCAAGGAGGTTGAGTAGTCTAATGAAATCAGTCATAATAGTGACCATGATATGAGGGGAGATTATTTTGTCTCTCTGCTCTTTCCAGATGTTACTGTTTGTTTGTGTAGGTGTGTATGTGTCTAGTTTGGATCATATATCTGTGTTTTTCATCAAGTCAAGCTGCAAGCCTTTATACTATCGCTCTCTCATTCACTGTCAGTGTTTGCCAGGTCTCTTTTTTAATCATAAAGGAATTTTGACAGTGTCCTTTTTAGATCCCTGTGTGTGATTGTGATAGTACAGTAAGTGTATATCTCTTCTGTAGTACAATTTGTAGTTTATACAACCCATTCAGGTCAAATCTTATTCTCATTTGTTTGATTCAATCAGTAGATGAATGTTAAGAGCATCCAAACAACGTTTAGACACTTCTGTCCAAAGAGATCTGCAATTGAGGAGGCATTCAGCAATTCAACAAAAAGAGGCAATACACACAAGAAGTTCTAATTATATAAAGGAACTGTTAATGTTCAGAGAATAAAGTAAGTTTAGGTTAAGGAGTTTAAAGTAAAGGTGAGTTTAAGTAAAGCCCTTGATTAAACCATGGTTGAAACCCAGACAGGCAGCTTAATACAGAGAGTTGACCAAAGCGCATCAAATGATCGGTAATTAAAAGGGAAAAAAAAATGGAACAAACATTTACATATTAGTTTATATATAAGGTTTATATTTTAGACACACATCTGATGCTTGTATTTGCACCAGCTCCAAATCCACAACTTCACACATTGGGTTAAATTAGGCTTTGCTGTCTTTATGTTCAGTCCATTAATTCCACTGTGTCACGTGTGAGCTGACGGAGGCAACGGAGGCAAGGATCCAAGTGCAGAATATTTATTTAATAATGACAGTATCTCTAATCCAAAAAGGGGCAATCCAAAAATCGTGGTCAAACAACAGGCAAGAATTCACAAGACAGGCGGCAGGCAGGAATAATCAATGTACAAGGCTGAGGTCAAAACACAGACAAAAACAGGAACTAGGAAAATCGTTGCTACTCACAAAACAGATGGTAATCTCGCTACGAGAACTGAATGTGTATGTGCTGCTCTTGTAGTGCGTGTAATCAGTACAGAGAGTCTTCCGGTGGTGCGTGCGCAATCAGTTGTGATATGACGCAGGTGTTGTGTGTGTGCTGCATGAGTGGAGTTGTAGTCCGAACATGGCCGATCTGTAGTTCCCGGAAGTGTGTGTGTGAACCAGCGATCTCTGACAGAGAGAGCGAGCGAGATCGCTGGCGATCGTGACACACTGTAGCTGTTCAGCTGAGCAAACGAAACCGATTCTATGACGTCAGACACAGCTTTACTCCAAGATGTCGGCACCCTAGCTCTAAAAACTGTAGTAAAACATGCCATTTTCTTCTAAATGTTTACATTAATCGAGTTTGTAATATATATTTTTATTAAAGTGGAAATCAATTTACAAAATAATGTAAACTTGACTGAGTGCTTCACTCCCCTTTAAGTCTATTTCACTGAATGTGTTGTAATTGCATTACTTTGATGCTGTAAAAGCAACCTTGTAGTCACTTTAAGCTTTCACCGGAAGTTTATCATTGGCTGAAAATCGCTAGCTGTGCATGTAGCCCATTCAACCATACTACATAAGCCAGCTGTGAAAACACAACTCAGAAAGTTTGTTTGTTGTTTCTGGTAGTATTGGAGATTGAAAATATACTCATGCAGATTAGGCATTAATAATTAAGTTGTGATTTATTATTTGAGCCATTAAAGTCCCTCCTTGGTAACCGTTCACTCTGTTTTATGGTGTGTAAATGTAGGGTCATGGCCAGGGTAAAGCCCTCAGATCTCCCCACCAACAGGTCATGACATTTCCGGCCCAAATGTTATTGATTTGCTGTCCTCTGTTAAACCCACTGCCCTTTAAAAGGCATCGTCTTGGAGCTCTACAGCTCCGAATTAACAGTCACTTTCTTTCTTACCTTCCACCCTTGAGGGCTAAATTGTGGAGTTACTGTCTCCTAAAGCCAATTCAAATTCTACAGTCGATTTTGTGTTCGGTTAATTTGTTTCATGTTCTGTTCGATCCAACAGTTGCAATCTTTTTACAACTTTCTTTGTGTATGAAGTATTACATCATTTTTTTTCTATGTTTGTACACATTTTCACTTGCATTGAACTTATAATTTCTCACTCCACTCCATGCTTTGCTTTATATATACAGACATACTATATCATCAGACATACAATGCTCTATTACATTACATTACATTACTTACTTCTTTAAAGAAGAATCCCATAATTTCTTTGTGCAAATTATATTGTTTTACACGCACACACATAAAAAAAAAATCAATATTAGTTTTAGTAAAAACATGCACTCCTTTTCTATATTAACTGAAATATATGTAAACGGCACACACAGGGTCAATGTTTCCTTTACAAAAATTATTGAGAACATTACATAATCTATTCGAAAACATAAAATCACTGACAAAACCTCACACATATTGTAATATAATATTTAAATTGTATAAATAAATAAATAAATAAATAAACAAATAAATAGACTATTTAATAAGAAATAAAATTTAATATTTATTATTCATTGGGAAGTGAAAAAAATCCTACTTTAATAATAATGATGATGATGATTAATAATAATAAAAATAATATTAATAATAATAATAATAATAATAGTAAAGATAATAATAAGTAGGATGTCGTTTATTTATTTTTATTTTTAAAAAAAGTCTACTTTTACAATTTGACGCATTTTCCACCAGACCACTGCAGAAATGTAATTGTAAACATTTGTAAACATGAAAGCAATTGTAAACATGAAAATCACTAAAACTGAACTGTAAAAAGGCTTTGAATGCAAATTACACCTATGAGTCATGACCTTAATGCTTATTTTAAAGTAATAATTCCAAGTTTAAATGTTAGAATGTCTGAACGAATAGGGCATATGGGGGATAACTGTGAATAACACAGCCAGGAACTATGTTTCTAACTACAGCTTCAGAGGTGTAGCTGCAAGTGCACAAGTTTGTGACGCAGTTTGCGAATGTTCGTTGAAACGGCGGATTTGGGAATCTTCAAATCAATGAACTATGTTTGTGACGACAGAACTTGCGACCTTAATTGTCTAACGATGGTTTTCGGAAACACACAAGGAATGTTTAACGGAGTGTCACACCTCTCTGCTTTTGCTCACGTAACTCTGGCTGCTAAAGTATATCACTTCAGTATGTTCACTATATTACATAACTGCCCTCTGGTGGTCATGTCTTTCTGTCTTTTTCATGTCTTTTTTCATGTTGTGCTTTGTCGCGCATTAGTAAGATGCGACACCACTTTTGATCACTCGCGTGTTCTCAGTGGACATATCTGTATTTGCACTGGTTTAATTCTTGGCTCTGTTACTTGTACTCTGCACAATGTTTAATCTGTTCCAATCAATCTGGCTGCAATCATCTATTGTGTTAAATATGTTCTAGAATGTGCATTTGTTTATCTATTAAAGTGTATTTGTTTGTTTTTTTATGCTTAGGGTATGTCTGTGGTGGCAAGTGGTCCATGTGTGGAGGCCCGTCCCAGCACTCTGGGTCAGTCTCAGTCTGTGATGAACATCTCTAAGATGTCCCCGAAAGTGGAATTAAAGAAACGCAGAGCTCCAGCACCCCCACCAGCTCCCACACAGACTCTACCACCAACATCACAGGTTTGAGCAGTTAAACACACGCAAATATATAACTAATATATATGACTAATAGTTCTTTGAAGTAGCTTTCGTTTTAGGTCACCATTTCCTTCTTACCAGTCCCTGGCAGCTTCTGAGGCATAGCCTTTAAAAGGAAGGCTGATAGTAACAGTTCTTTTATTCACTCTCATGCCATCCACAACCATCATAGCTTTCTTCATATGGATACTTGTATTTCTTAGTTTGATGGCAAATTATGTTTAAATATATTAACAAATTTAAAATTATGTTCATTAACTCATCCATTAAAAAGGAGCGATCAGTATTGTTATTCCAGTATAGAGTGGAGGAACTATGACGTCAATTTGTATGCAAAAACCCAGAAGCGAGTTAGCATTTTAGCAGTCTGGTTTCCTCATCCCGAAGTCAATGTTTTTCTTTGGGTTTTTTTATGGGATTTCGATTAAATCACTTAAATGAGGTTCACGGCTACCACAAACTCAAGATACGTTCACATTTCATTCTACAACATAAAACAAAACAAGTTACCTCAAGACGTGACGTCACTTCAGGGGACTGTTTCATATGGATTTATGAATCATTCTTACTGTTCAATGAACGCAAACTGTCATAGTTTTTGAAAGACACAAACTCCTCACTGCACCACAACTGCATCTTTAGCAAACCTCCTAATACCAGCAGCATGAGGACTTTATGATCATTTATGAGCGTTAAAAGTGACGGCGAATTATTTGACTGCGTGTCACTGCATATGAAACGACTAAAACGATATAACTAAAGAAATCTTCACTGTGCTGAGCGAGAGCGCTTCTCTTCTGTTAAACTGACCAGCACATCGTTGAAGTAAGCGAGCTCTGGCTCGGATTCAATGTGAGTGCGGGCCGTCGGGTGAGACGGGAGGGGGGACAAGGAAACTGTACATGTGTGAGTACGCCATTAGAACATACCTGTCAACATTGGGATGTGAAAATAAGGGATATGCCCGCCATTATAAGGGAACCCCCCCATTAAAATATGTTCTTCATTGTAAATAAACAGTTAGATTAGATTAGATTAGATTAGATTCAACTTTATTGTCATTACACATGTACAAGTACAAAGCAACGAAATGCAGTTTAGGTCTAACCAGAAGTGCAATAGCAGCAAGTGCAGAATACAGGTTTAAATTATAAGGTGCAGTTATAGAAAAACTATGATGATATTTACAGATGGATGTACTATGAACATTATATACAGGTTGGCTTAGTTATGAGCCCAGATTTACAATAAATCATTATACGTACAGGTTGATATTAATAATAAGTGTGCAGATAGATAAACAATTACAAATGTACATGTACAGTGGGTATGGACAGTTCAAATAAATAAATCAGTGCAATGTAGGTTACTTATTAATAATCAAAAGTGTACAGATAGATAAACAATTACAAATGTATATGTAAAGTGGGTGTGTACAGTTCAGATAAATGAATCAGTGCAATGTAGGTTGCTTATTAATAATCAAAATTGCAGATAAACATAATTACAAATAATGTTAGTCAGTAATATTTCTTTATCGTATTATTTACAAAAGAAAATTTTGTGGTATACATTCGCAAACAGTTTAGCTTATTAAAATTAGCTATTATTAAGATTTATTGCCACCCTTCAGAGAAAGACTAAAAATACGGCAGAAGTATGGGAAAATACCTTTACAGGATGATAGTGGGATAGAACTGTAAAATATGGGAGAATCCCGGGAAAAACAGGAGGGTTGACATGTATGCATTAGAATTATCCTAACTGTCCCCCACTAGCGGTGCCCCCTTGCAATGGTACAAATTTAAAAAAAAAATTAAAAAAAAATCTCTGTTAAGTCCCAAGTTGTTAAAACAAAACATGAAATAATACCCTTGCATGTACAATACTAGAGAACATATTTTAGTGTACTTACTGTTTTATTAAAAATGCTTTAGTTGGCTAAAATATACTAATGAAAATGAACATGATTACTTTTTTCTTAAAAAAACGTTCTAAAAAGAATGCACATCTTGTTTCATTCACACTAGCAGCGACTTTGTAGCTGCCTGTCGCTCTGGGTGGCGATTGAAACCGTTGTGGGCATTTCCACCTTCATGTTGCTTAGGTAACGTTTATGGTTTTGCAAAGGATACCTAGCTCGGCAAAAGGGTACCAAGAGGCAGAGCTAGACACGCAGCTGAACACTATTGGTTTTAAGAGATACGTCACTCACTCCTGCAACAAGCCAGAGTAAAACAGAGGAACCGTCATGTTTTAAATGCACAGCCGAGACATTGCACCGTAATAGTTTATACATATAATAACGAGCCATGGTCGACCCAAGCTCAAACAAACCTTGTCATTGTCTTGATGAACAGCCACAAACCAAGAAAAAGAACAGATTCTAACCTGTGCTGCATAGATTTTTTACTAGTCCGTCTAAAGCGCGAGCGTCTATATTTGAAATAACTTCTTGAGCTGATGATAATAACGTGTGCGTGATTATTAAAGTGCTTCTGACATCCAATCCTGTCAGAAACGAACAAACGCGAGAGTGACACATGAAGAAACAAAGGTGAAGCTGGATAAAACAAAGGAGCAAATTATTTTTTATCAGTTATGAACAAACTGCCATGTTTAACTATTATAATGTGCTGGTGAAGATTATAGACACAGATGAGAGGTTTGCACTATGGGCTATATTTTGTGTGTTGTTTTTGAACCCAAATAAGCACTAAATGTATGCTGTGTGTAGTTCTTTCTGTAATTGGTAACATATTGGAGACTGTAAGGGGCTGTATGTGTTGCATTTATTTATTTATTTATTTATTTTATGTAATCGCAGACGTTACAGTTGGCTATTTCGCACATCATAGATCTGCTGTTATAATCAAATCATGTTCATAGAAAAGTTAGCAATGAACATTTATACACATTTATACACATAGTAATAAACATTTATTTAGGCATTTATTTGTATAAAGCATATTTTTTGTGAGAAGTGCTTCTCATATCATATGTGAACGACCCATACAGCTTTACTGTAGACATTTTCTCGAGCGAGTGTGACATCGACTGAAACTTTCTGTCGTACACCACGCCCACCAAAAGAGTACCATTGGTTGCCTTTTAGCAGTGGAAACGCAAGCCTGAGAAAGGTGGCCCGTACTGTATCGTACTGTACCACTCAGTGGAAACGGTTTCTATAATAGTGCTTAGAAGGTGATGACAGTCATTGATATCTTCTGGCTATTGTCACACCATTTAGCCTCTTCTACAAAGACTACTAACAGTTACACACTGGAAAAATCTAGAAAGGCCACAAAGCGGTTTCTTGCTCCCACATCCCTCCTCCTTCCTAAACAGATCTGACTCTGTGCCCCTGTAATGTTGACTGACATGCTAGTCTCTTAGATGTGTTTTCTGGGCTTTTCTCAGCGGTGGCTGGATTTATGACTGATTAGGCAACACTGTGGAGGTCTAAATGTGACCTGGAATGGGCCGATAAAAATAAAACGGTCACAACAAAGAAGCTCGGCACTGATGCGAGACCACACTGTTTACACCGCAACTCTCTTTCACTATGTTCTAAAGGAAGGAGACATTGTGTTTTGTGTAAATGACCCCTTTTTGCCATAAAATCTCTTTATGGATGTTTGTTTAGGTTTATTTTGAGGAGTAAGTGTCAGTATAGTTTAAGAATACTTTTTTTATTATTAGCCGTATTTACATGTTTTTGGTTCTTGTTGCTTTTCATGTAGAACAAAATAACCCCAAAAATTGTACAAAATATGTAAAGTTGAGATTTGCAAAAATAAGATTACCGCTTTGATTTGAAAAATTAAGCAACCTATATTCGATTTATTGTATTTCAAGGGTTTACACTTAGCTGATGATTGATTATAAAGCTTGTTTGGCGTGCTGTCCTGGGAGAGAGCCCTGAGTTCATAAGTTTCTCAAGCCCGGGGCTCCCTCCCATTTGTAAGGCGAGAGATGGATTTGAGCTCAGGTAGATCTCGAGAACTCCCCTGCTGTAGGTGCTTATGAACAGATAGTGATTGCTCTTAAGAGATTACTTACTTGGAGCATGTCTATGGTGGCAATTTGGATTAGTCAATTAACTTAAGTTGCATGTTTTTGGAAGGTGGGAGGAAACCGAGGAACCCGGGGAAAACCAATGTGAGCATGGGGAGAACACGTAAACTGTGCACAGAAATGTCAGCTTGCTTGGTAAGGATTAGAACCAGTGATGTTCTTGCTGTGAGGCAACGGTGCTAACCACTGGGCCACCGTGCCACCAAAAGAGGAGGAGTATGTGTGTTATGGAACTTATTTATAGTGGCTCAGGAGTCATCTGATTGGTGAATCATAAATTGTATAATGCGTGACCAGCTGCAAGCAATCATAAGCATGTAATCCTCTTAAAATTAGTTTATAAATAAACTTCACGTAAAATTACCTCCTTTACATTGATTGCCAAATGAATAGCTTTTATCAATAAAAAATACAATAAAAATTTGTGATCCCTAAAACAAACACTTCTTACCATGAAAACTGACTGGACCCAATTCACACTTCTAAACTGAGATAGAATTGTCCAACACTGGCTCAATCTGGAAACATACATCTATATACATTTCTGGAGATCATGAACTATGTAGCCAGAACTACGTATGGCTACATTTCATCTTTAAAACAAATGTGGTATGGCACCGTTCCTTTTCACGCATTCCAGCTTATATCCATATGTACGACTTTTCCGCTGTTACCAGTTTGCCCAATGCTCGACGCTTACGTTGGCAGACTTGTGACCAGGAGCGGAGGTTTGAGTGCGGTGACAATGGGGTTCAAGTTTGTCAAAGTATGCTTTCAGAAACAGGTGAGACATAAACAAAAGCCAAAAACTAAATAATCAAGTAAATAACATAGTTAGAATGTGGTAAGGGTGCCATGGTGGCGACTAAGCCGAAAAGAAAATGAATGAATGAATGAATGTTGTAAGGTCTGAAAACGTGGTAAAAATCAGGCAGTCGTGAGGGCTTTTCTTTTTCTGGAATACTTTTGAAAACACTGTCGGTTGGGTTTGAGGAAGTGGGTGAGTGGGTCAGTCAATCAGTAAGTCAATTGACAGCAGCCTCTGGTGGATTTACATAAGAAAAGCACGCGTAAATGGCACTGTCAATAGATACTTGAGATCTCAAAAAGCGTACACATTTGGCAGATTCACGAAAACAAAGACTATTAAAAAAAAAAAAGTTCTTCCTGCGACGTATTTTGCGCACTCCAGAAATGTATAGAGTGCTATGTTTTCAGAGTGAGCCTGGGTTGTAGATAGATAGATAGATAGATAGATAGATAGATAGATAGATAGATAG
>CAIGQQ010034599.1:4833411-4847073 GCA_903798035.1 Danio albolineatus | reverse complement strand
GATAGATAGATAGATAGATAGATAGATAGATAGATAGATAGATAGATTATACTGTATTATAGTATAGATGGATTATACTTTACAGTATGTTTTCATAAGTGTGTGTGTTTGTGTGTACATGATGAACTGTGTGTGGTCCCACCATAAAGACGGGTTAAATTGAATGTTCCAGCTCATGACCAAAGCACAGGACAGAGTAATTAAATACTTCAGGGTTTAGCGGGCGACCTCTGAAAATTCATCACAGGCCCAAAATTCCTCAGGATTAGGGGGGAGTGGAGGGACCCGAGGTTTGATACATATATCTATATAAATCTTAATAATTAACATCCGCATGTAAGGGGCTAAAAGAGAGAGAGAGAAAAAATTACAAGAGACAGTTATTTTTATTAGACAAATAACAAAAGGGAAGAAGTAAAAACAAGTGATTCTGTTGGCTCTGACTTTTTTTTTAGAACTTGATAAGTGCCCCATCCTAAATTAAAGGGATAGTTCACTCTAAAATTAAAATTCATTTTTTGCCAACGCATGTTTGAGTTTCTTTCTTCTGTTGAACACAAAATATATTCTGTCGACTATTAAAAATGGATAAACAATGAATTTCATAGTAGTTTTTTTTTGTTTGTTTATTTCCTACTATCGTTTTGCACCAACAGATCAAAGAAATTCATGTAGGTTTAGAACCAGGATTTAGAAAAGAATATCACAGTTCCTTAAAATAAAATAGTATGGCAATCCTCACGTGAATGGCAAACCAAAGTAATCAAATCAAATTATTCAAATGTTAAGTTAAATTAAATTAATTCTCATCATATATATGAAAATAGAAACCAACCATTTATTGTCATAAAAATATTTGACAGTTACAGATTTTACAGATGTTATATTAGATAAACGCAATACCTTTTTCAGATAAATTAAAAATCTGCACCTGGTCACTTCAAGTGTATATGTTTCTGATCGTATAGCACGAATGGAATGGTTTGAGATGGATATAAATCTGATTTCTTCAGGAGGTGGTTTGGGAAGCATTCCAGATGAAACTGAACAAGTCTAAATATGTAAACACTAGGTATGTAATGGTACACTGAAGTCACAGTTCAGTAGATATCTCAGTCTTGGTGTCACGGTTTGATACAGGTAATGTACAACAGGAATATGCAACAAATCTCCAGTGCTTTCTTTTTCTGTTTACTTTGAACAGGCAGAAGTGTTCTGTCACAACAAGCTACAAAACTGATGAGCTTCTTGTGATGCAAAAAAAAAACAATAATGAAAAATAAAACTTCAATAAAATTAGTAAACTGTGTATTAAACTTTCAAAGATTAAGCTCCATCTTCTCAAAAAAAATATTGTGTATTACATTTAAGATTCAGTAGGATTCAAAACATCTAAACTGACTTTATTTATCATTGCAGTCTCAAATGAACCGTGAGCCTTGTACTGTGATAATTAGTGGAACCCCACCCGTTTTCATGAATCCCACCATTTAAACAGTTATATAGCTGTAACTAACGAACTTAAACGAATTGAAATTTAACCTTGGGTTAGCAAGCTAATAACTTAATCTGCTATCTTACCATTGCTTACCACTGCTATCTTGCTTTTATGCTTTTGACAACCCAGGCTCACACATACCTTGGTTTACATTTCTGGGGACTGCAAAATACCTGCCTGAATTACGTCTGATGCAGTTTTTGATTTCGTATATCCACCAGAGGCCCCTGTGTCACTTTTTGATGATCTCAAATTTCTCTCGTACGTGCCATTTGTGCATCGTGCCATATGCATTTCACCTATCGACCTCCTTCCCTAAACCATCCGATAGTGAATCCACAATGGCCTGTGTTGGCTTTTAATTCAGCTATGAAAAACGGGAATCAGATCCCCCAGTTTTATCGCTGAAATTATCGCAAAATCAACAAAAAGTTGCAATGTTTTAAACACAAAATAATCGCAAAAAATGTAAATAATCTCATAAAACATTCAATTCCAAACAATAGAATCAAATTAGATTCATTTCAGTTTGGAGAACTGTAACCAATGGAGATGATGGCCACTGGGCGTGACCTGGACGTGACTGGACGTGACTGGTGGGCGCCAAATCAACAAAGGATTTCGTTTAACTATTTCCCTGCAGTAAATGAGAGAAAATGCTTCTCTGCCATTGACGAGTTTTACGGCAGTCCGTGTTTTAGGTGTATTACGGTTGGCGAAACCCTAACGCATGACCTGAGTGAGTTACATGATTTCAGATGCTCCGGGAGTGAAATCTGAGAGAAAGTAAGATTGTGGATAAAAATAAGAGTTATACAACCTTCCTTTGGCTTAATCCCTACCATTTTAGATCTGTTTCACATCTTGTCTTGACAAGAGACTAAAACAAGCAGCAACCTCCCGCTCTCCCTCAGGAAGCCAATACGGAAGTAACTGAAACGGCAATTCATCGAAATTCCGCTAGTCCTGGCTCCATATGGAGCAAATTTCTATTGAGCCCAACGCTAAAAAGACCAACTTTACAGCAGAAAAAAAGGTGTTTACAGCCATGTACAAAGAGCGATTTTGGTTCATATAATTAATATTACCCTTCATGTCAACTGTGAGGGGGGTGATTTTTTTTAGAACTCATCCGTTTCCTTTATATCAAGTTATATTAAGTTTGTATAATTAAGGGCGTGGCCACTTGAGTGACAGCTAGGTCTGGCTGGTCGCGTCACTTCACCTCAGCTGATTAGCCGCTGATCTCAGCATATTCATCATATTTTTGTGTGGCTTTACACAGTTGCCTTTTGGAACTATTTCTGACAATTATCAGATGATATGGCATGCTGTGTGCACTTAATTGTGCTCACAAACCATTCACTTGGCCTCCGTTTCCCAGATGAGTGAAATGATATACTTATACCATCTCTATGAATGTATTTGTTTTATTTAAGATCATTTATCATTTATAATGTTCTTTAGACCTGTAATGCACTTCAGAATCTGACAGATTGATTAGCTGTAGGCTCTAGAACAGTTGTCTGTAGTCTTGCATTTACTAACACAGACTATATCTGAAGTGTTTGGAAGTAATTCACACTTTCCTCCTGTTGAAAAACGTCATAGGAACAATGATTAGTGACTCATTGTATGTACAACAGTGTTTTTAAAAGTCTAAACACTTTATTTATATAGTGTACAACCAAGCACATGTAGTCAGACCACAAACGTGTCGCAGGTAGTAAAGTATTAAGCATTTCACCCATCTAAGCAAAATGCCAACATGTGTCTGACGCTCCGCCTCTTTGCCCGTTTGATATCCCCCGGTTGGTGCGATGACGCGCAAACAAAATGGCGACAGTTGGCCATGACTACTGGTAGCTTCTTTTGGGTTCTTCATAAACCTATTGGTGACGTCACGGATACTACGTCCACGTCTTATACAGTCTATGGACCAAAATTCATTAATTCATTTTTTTTCGGCTTAGTCCCTTTATTAATCTGGGGTTGCCACAGCAGAATGAACCACCAACTTATGCAGCATTTGTTTTACGCAGCGGATGCCCTTCCAGCCGCAACCCATCTTTTGGAAATGGACCAAAATGAAGAAGCTTTATTTTTATGATTTGTGTCGTTGTCATTGTGTCAGATTGCACACCTAACATTCATTCATTCATTCATTTTCTTTTCGGCTTAGTCCCTTTATTAATCCGGGGTCGCCACAGCGGAATTAACCGCCAACTTATCCAGCATTTGTTTTACGCAGCGGATGCCCTTCCAGCCACAACCCATCTCTGGGAAACACATTTACACATTCACACACATACACTACGGACAATTTAGCTTACCCAATTCACCTGTACCACATGTCTTTGGACTGTGGGGGAAACCGGAGCACCCGGAGGAAACCCACGCAACCACGGGGAGAACATGCAAACTCCACACAGAAATGCCAACTGGCCCAGCCGGGGATCGAACCAGCGACCTTCTTGCTGTGAGGCGAACGTGCTAACCACTCGGCCACCGTGGCGCCCTCACACCTAACATACTAGGCTAATATGGTAAAAAAGATATCATTTATTGTACACAAATCTCTGGAAATCACCACAAAATCAGTCATTTTTATTGCAAAAAATCACAAAATAAAACCGTAAAGAACTAGGGGTCTGGGGAATATGATTGTGTCAGGGGGCTATCATACTATTTAAGCTAGTAGTATCTGCAAAAATGTGTAAGTTTTCTAACATTCTTCTATGACACATGAACATGTCATTGCGTACATGCATGTGCACGTGTACTTCAGAAGGACCTGCAGCACACAGTGAGCCTGTGTGTTCAGTGCTCTAAGCTCTATGTAGGGGAAAGTTGAAGCAGCACTCAATATTAGGAAAGGAGCAAGAAGATGAATGAGCAGCCAGCCTGCTGTGAAGCGCAACGCAGCAGCTCTGTGTGAGCGCGGCAAGACCCTGGGCTTCGTAGGCTGTAATTAAAGACTCCTTCCTTCCCTTCTCTCCTCTGCTCTACATTAAGTGTTCAACATGCCGGTGGAGTGAAATCATACATTGTGCTTCTCTGTTGTGGATTAAAGGTCAGAGGTTAAGTTTGTGGTACACACACAGATCAAGGGTCCCTTTTAAGCGTACATTAAATGCATTTAAAGACTTTGAGGAAGAAAAGAAAACACATAATGGGTTTGAATTGTAAACCAGTGAAAGTAAATCTTCATTCAATGGGGCCAGTGCATTCCACGGCACCATAAAACCAGGGCCCATGTATCATGCACACATATCATACGACCTACAGTATGGTGGCTTAACATTCTATAATGGCCTAAACATTCCTATTTTATGTATTTTGACATTTGAAAATTATCTTGATTTCAAATTAACTTTAACGAATTACAGTAGTTCACCCAAAAAGGAAAAATGTAGTTATCAATTACTCAAAGCTGTTGTTTAGGAGGTTTTAAGATTAAGAGACACAGATTAACCCCTTCAGACCCTGCGTCCATTACAATGGACATCTTTGGAACATAATTCAGGTCTGAAGGGGTTAAGATATTTTAGCTGAAATTCTAGAGCTGCCTCATTTTCTATAGACAGCAATAGTCCGGAGATGTTCAAAGTCTAACAAAAGTTGTTTCAAAACCAGAGGTGGGTATACAAAATCTATACTCAATTAAAAGTACAAGTACTTAAGTAAAAGTAACAATCTTAAAAGTTACTCGAGTAAGAGTAAAAAAGTAACTGATGAAAAAATTCATTCATTCATTAATTCATTTTCTTTTCGGCTTAGTCCCTTTATTAATCCGGGGTCGCCACAGCGGATTGAACCGCCAACTTATCCAGCATTTGTTTTACGCAGCGGATGCCCTTCCAGCCACAACCCATCTCTGGGAAACACATTCATACATTCTCATTCACACACATACACTATGGACAATTTAGCTTACCGAATTCACCTGTACCGCATGTCTTTGGACTGTGGGGGAAACCGGAGCACCCGGAGGAAACCCACGCAACCACGGAGAGAACATGCAAACTCCACACAGAAATGCCAACTGGCCTTGATGAAAAAATTACTCAAGTAAATAGTTACTTTGATTTGTATATCATTCATTCATTCATTTTCTTTTTGGCGTAGTCCCTTTATTAATCCGGGGTCACCACAGCAGAATGATCCACCAACTTATCCAGCATTATTTTTCATGCAGCGGATGCCCTTCCAGCTGCAACCCAACTCTGGGAAACATCCACACACACTCACACACTATGGACAATTTAGCCAACCCAGTTCACCTATACCACATGTCTTTGGACTTGGGGAAACCGGAGCACCCGGAGGAAACCCACGCAACCACGGGGAGAACATGCAAACTCCACATAGAAATGCCAACTGACCCAGCCGAGGCTCGAACCAGCGACCTTCTTGCTGTGAGGCGAATGTGCTACTCACTACGCCACCGTGACGCCCCCTGATTTTTATATATATATATATATATATATATATATATAATTCATTTATTTCCTCAAAATTCTACACACAAAACCCCATAATGACAATGTGAAAAAAGATTATCATTAGTAATCATTAGTGTTTAGCCCTATAAGTAAAATTTCATCCATAATGGTCTGAAAAGGGTCTTAAAATCTGAAAGATCTGAAACCTGCAGAAATCCTGGATCATATGAAGCAACTTGATGCAGTAAGAACTTTGAGTTGTCTCAACAACTGTTTTTTAGTGCTTGTCAGTAAAAATATTTTGTTCAGCTAACATAATTTTGTCTGTACATGCACTTTTAATTATTGTATTTTACCAATAAAGATATACTGGTCACATCAACAAAAGCAACAGTTACAGCTATTGAGTATATTAATTTTTTTCATGATGTTTTTCAAATTTGCAAAATAGGTCATTAGTACTAGTTAGCATCCTGTTTTTTATATTATTTTAACTAAAAATGGCACTTACTGCTTCATTCATTCATTTTCCTTAGGCTTAGTCCCTTTATTCATCACAGGTCACCACAGCAGAATGAACCGCCAACTTATTCGGCATACGTTTTACATAGAGAATGCCCTTCCAGCTGCAACCCAATACTGGGAAACACCTATTCACACTCAGACACCTATAACACGTGTCTTTGGACTGTGGGGGAAACCTGAGCACCCAGAGGAAATGCACGTAAACAGGGATGCTTACTGATTCAGCCGGGGTTCAAACCAGCAACCTTCTTGCTGTGAGGTGACTGTGCTCCCCACTGCGCCACTTTTTAATTATTTAAATATCAATATTTCTGTTCAACACAAAATTGTTTGTCCAGAAAACTCAGTTAAACATGTCGACATAACATTTTAGCCAATATTGTTGACATAACAAATATTTTTATGTAATCAGTAGTTATTCACAATTCTTAGCATATATGACAGAACAATACAGTCTGCTGAACAAATGGTGATTAACACGTTTATACTTCAGGTTCACCAACGAACAGTACTCGATGAGGGTGGCAGCAACACACTAGCTAACTGATGGTCACCATTGCTGTTTTCACAGAAGCAGCCTCAATTAATCTGCAACAGTAATCTTTAAAAAAAAAAAAGCACAACATGAATAATTAGAAAAGAGGCACATGTTAAACAAATGCTGTAACTGTCAGTGCTGACCCATTTCCTTTGTCCTTAACATACAGAGTGTGAATATCATTTAGTTCAATGTTTTTCTCACCTCTGACCCACATTTCAGCATACAGTACATGTACTCAGGAGCATTCATCTTAGGCTTGTTAATTTACAGCACACTCTAGCTTGTTTATAATTTCATGGTTCTTTATTTACATGGAATTGTACAGGATTGGTGCTGGCTGCTATGTCTCCAGACGCCAATGTCAGCTGGTTCATGTACAGTACAGCTTCTTTTTTTTTTTTGATGGCTTTATTTATGTAAACTGATAAAATGTAGTTTTCATTTACTTATTTCTTCAATACTGAATTTGTTTTTGTATGTCCTTACCAACTCATGTACAAGCGCAAATATTTTAATTACCTGTTAGTCCTTTGGGCATTCACTCTTCGCTTTTTGGTACCCCCATAAATAAATAAGAATCCAAATAGAAAATAGATTGTTTACTATATAAAAATATATCTACTATGATGTGTTATAATCAACAAAGACCAGTATGTTTAGTGGGTCTTATAGGCTAGGTAAATAAATGTCTAGCCAATCTGATTTAAACCGATACTGAATTTAAAATACACCTCTCCTTTAGGACAAATACAAAATGTTATATTATTATTATAAAATCAAAGGCTTTGCACTTACTCCTGTTCTAGTATCCAGCTTAATCATGCTTCACATCCGTGTGTTGGGGCAGTGCTTAATTAACCAGCACAGACTGTAGGCTAAGGCCATTTTAGAGTGTATAGGGGCCCTAGACAAACATTTACATGGGGCGCTCCAACTAGCATGCATCATCCTATTAAATAAATGATCTGGGACAGATCGCTCTAGGGTCTATTCACACATATACATCTTTTAACGCATTGTAATGTGACTATAAAAGGACCATAAAATACTAGTCATGTACAAAATGTCTAGTCAGATATCAATACTAGTCTTTTTTGGACGCATTGATAAGGCATACAAATATTTGAAAATTTAAAACGGTCTTTTTATTTGTATAAATTTATAATTACAATACATAATTTTGTATTTGTAAAATTAATAAAACAGACTGGGAGTGCTTTTTAATTCTGCTTGTTCTGTCCACAAGACTGGCAAACACATAAAAAAGCTGAATCTTTGTGAATATTTATATTTATATACACAAATATGAGAGACATATCTGCAAAAAAACTTGAAATGTAAACATTTAAATGAACCAACTCATAAAAAAAGCAAATGTTCTCTGGTTTAGTAATCCATGTGGAACCAACACAATTCAGTTTTCCCCAGAACAAAGTCTATATTTGCTAATGACCTTCCGCCTTTAGCATTCAAATGCAAATCAAATGACGACCCCTGCGTGAACTCACAGACAGCTAAAAACACAGTGGTTTTGAGTTCATCATCAGTTAATTTAATTTTCATCATCGGGAATATGTGAACGTTAACAAAGATGCATCAATACTATAAAAAGTATTGTTCATTGTTTTATTCGTGTTAGTAAATGCATTACACCCCTACTCTTAACTACCCAATTCACCTATACCACATGTCTTTGGACTTGTGGGGGAATCCGGGGCACCTGGAGGAAACCCACACGACCACAGGGAGAACATGCAAACCTCTTGTTGTGAGGCGATCGTGCTACCCACTACACCACTGTGACGCTCTTGCATTAATCAATGGAACCTTATTGTAAAGTGTTACCAAAACATCATTGGAATCGCAGTTTACGTAGCAGTAAAAAACAATCTGTATAGCAAAAATCACTCAAAAGTCTGAAAAACTCTAACATTTTCAATTTTCCACTGTTTCCATCTCTAGATAAACCTTGGCTCTCCGTCCTCACATAACCTGCTTAAGAAGCGGAAGGCTCCAGCACCTCCACCTACACCGCCACCTAGTACACCTGAGCCAGACATTTCCACCTACGTGCCTTCTGCACCTGTGCAGGAACACTACATCCCAGCGTCAGTTGAAAGGACTCTGCAGCCAGCTCCCCGAGCCTCAACTCCAGCTGACGACTCTGATCTGAGCCATAGTATTGAAGATTCAGAGCCAGCCAGGTCCATCTGCAGTAGCTCCAGTGGTGATGACGCAGCAGCTGTAGGATCCAGCAGTAGCAGCCTAGCTGAAGAACCCTTGACGCATCGAGCTGATGTGATTGCTCCATTCACCACCTCTACCCCAGAACCCGAACCCAAACCAGAACATGCACCTGAACACAAGAAAGAAGCAAGTCCTTGCTCTACACCAGAACCAGAACCGTGTCTGCGTCCTGAGGTTCTAGCTGCAGAAGATCTAGAGGTAGAGATGGAGCTAAAAATGGAGGAGACGGAGAATAACCGTCATAGTGGAATAGGTAATGTAACAATATCTTTTTAATCTGGCTAATTGCTAATGCTTATTTGCTGGTGTTTCGACAGCAAGTTTCTTTTCAACACATGACCTATAAAAGGAAAAAGATTTCTCGCCAGAAGCTGTCTAAAAGTGCATGCCAAGTTTCATATCAACCCACCATCTCCCTCACTCACTCTGCCACACTAAATCAGTTTAATATCGAATCTACAGTGTGAGAAGGACAACAGGTAAACAAGATCAGTTTATTGACTTTCTATTTTTAGCTCTAAACCTACATTATAGTGCAATTTCTGAAAGCACAACATACTGTACTTCACAGCCAAGATGTTCCTGGAATTACAAAATCAATTACTTATGTACAAATAAATCCTGAAGTAATGCTGGGCATGTGATGAAAACTCCACTATCAGAATAGTACACACATTCTGTAACAAAGACTATAGTGTACAAAAGACATGTCACTTCTATAGTTTTGAATAGTGAAAAATGTAACTGTCAACACGGGCACTCTAGAGAAGGAAGTCTTGGCTTTCAAAAGGAGCCAATTATTAATCGCTGTAGACTGATGATTCTCCGGGGTAGGGGCTCAGTTCAGACGTGTGTTTTTACGACATTTTCTGCATCTTCGTTACTATGAACCCTCTAGGGTCAGCAAATGTGCTGCAAATTTTAGCAAATACTTGCCTCACTGACATGAGAAATATATATACTAGGGGTGTGGCAAGATTGGGTTCATGAAATTGGGTTCACAAGAACGAGACAAGATTTTTAGACAATTTTTTTGGAATCCTTAATGATGAAATACAGTGAAGGAAATAAGTATTCAACAATGTAATGTGTATGTTAAACTGAAGCAGCTAATATTCATTTACAATGATGAAGGGCAGAGGGTTGCTGAATAACTTCTGAAAGATTTCAGCTGCTGTCTGGGCTTTCACTGCCTTTCTACACCTCCCTTTCTTCATGTGTTCAATACTGATTTCCTGTGTCATTTCATTTTTTATTATGCATAACTTAATTTTCTAAACACCATAAATTAATGTTTAAACTAAATAAAATGCACTTTCAAAAAATGGCTACAACATGATCCTTCATGAACTGCTATAAAGCGGTCATACACATTAGCTTGGGCAATTTGAAACTTAATTTTTGACATTATTCTAATGTTTTGTATGAAAAAAATGATGAATCAGTTGTCGCATTTTACTGGTTCAAAATTTAATCATAAACTCTGCAAACAGTTTCTGAGAATTTGATGTTTCCCATTCAGAAATATTTTTTAAAGATGGCTGCCAAGTGAAATGACTTGCCTTTATTAAGACTGTAATAAGTACAACCCACGCATATTCTGTATGCTATAGTAATACGTGCACAGTTAATTAATATTCCACAAGCTGATAACTCTTTACCAGGCTGTTTTTGTTTGAAAAAAGTGTTTGAAAGCCTATGTGTCTGGCTATATGTGTAAAAAAAGCATTGTTTGTGATTCAAATCCAAAGAAAACAAACTGCATTATCTGTGATATTCACAGTACAGAGTTTAATGATGCCACTTAAAAAGCATGTTTTGGGGCAGGCAGTGACAGGTCCAACCAATCCTTTACACCTGATATCTGCTTTTTTAATTACTGCGCCTTTTTTGTGCAAAAACATTGTGGTTAATTTGTTAAAAGATATATATTATTGGTATGACAGGAAAGAGAATTTTTCAAAATGTCCCCCATTCCAATACCTTGTGCTCTCTTTCAAAAATATTTAAAATAATAATAAACCTAAAGCTTTGATCAACATAGGCTAATTCTGAAAATATAGCCCTACATACATTTCTGGAGATCGCGAATTATGTAGCCAGAAGTACGCACGGCTGCATTTTGTCGTTAATATGAATGCTGCGGGGCGCTTTGACGCCCGTCCTTTTCATGATGGCAGCTGACTGCTTACCTCTGTATGAACTGCTTTCCTGCTGTTATCAGTTTGTCCGGTGCTCACAGCATACGTACACGATGATGGAGTTAGAGTCTAGCGAAGAACGGTTTCAGAAAGCAGGTAAGACAAAAATAAAAGCCAAAAAATAAAACAAACAAATAAATAAGACGGTGAGAATATGGTCAAATCTGAAAATGTGGTAAAAATCTGGCTGCCGCGAGAGCGTTTCTTTTTGTGGATTGCTTTTCAAAACACTGTCGGTTGGGTTTAGGGAAGTGTGTGAACGGGTCAGTTGGTGCTTTTTAAAAAAACTATCAGTTGGGTTTAAGGAAGGAGGAGGGTGAGTGAGTCGATCAGTCAGTAAGTCAGTCGACAGTGGCATCTGGTGGATTTACGCAAAAAGAGCAGGCGTGAATAGTAATCGCAAAATAATTTTGAAAAGCATACACAGCAGCCTCTGGTGGATTTGCAAAAACAAAAACTGCAAAAAAAAAAAAAAAAAAAGTACCTCCTGGGATGTATCTGGTGGTCCCCAGAAATGTTTATAAGATATAAGCCTACCTTTTCAGAATGAGCCTGCGTTGGCAATGATTTGCAGTATATATCTAGGGAAAATAGTGAAATACGGTGAGCTATTTTTAAAAAAACACTTTAAATATAAAATAAGTAAACATATAGATCTTTGATTGTTGGAAAATGTTTAGTTTAAGTGCTTTTGGTAAACACTTACTAAGCATTGACTGTAGACTGATGAAAATCAACAGTTTTTCAGTGTAAAAGCTAAATGGACTATATAGAGGGTGCGGGACACCAGTTATTGATTTCTTGAGGCTCTGTGTTTCTTCAGAAGCCAGTTATAGGAATACGACTTATCTCCAGCTGTGAAACAGGGTCAGTAATGAGAAGACTAATGTAGTATGAATATAGAAATGTTATGAGACCAGAATTGTGATGGATCTGTTTAATATACATCTTTTTTACAGTGTTTGACAGTGTTATTCTATTGCTTGTTTCTTAAGTTTATACTTTAATCCAGAGGATTGCATAATGTGAAAAGCACTTCTTTTTCTGTCTTATATCTCCATTCTTATCTGGATTAAACACTGTATATTTAAAAATAAAATATTTAACAGCTACTTTTTTATTTCTTTCTGAGGCTAAGTCCTGCATATTGCAGACATTTTACGCTTTTAATCCAAACAGAGGAATTGGACATTAATAAATTGGGTATAATTTGATATATGTGTAAAATTCCCAAAACATTTTAGAACAGGTTAAGGAGTAAAAAAAAGTTTAAAAAAGTAACATATGTCATTTCCATTTTAATTTTTCCCAAGATAAATTTTTAGTGTATTCAGAACGCCCCAAAGTGGCATGAGGTCTATTTAACTGATTCATTTGATAACATATATATTGTGAAATTTGCTCCATATGTTTGTAAGGTGGCAACAGACAGGTATAAACTGTTAAATATAAGTGTTTAATGCATTTTTATGTATCTTGTCATATCATTCAGCTCTTAATGTGTGTGTGCATGACATACCATGACATACCTTGATGGCAGTACTTTACAACCAGTCCATTAGTAAGCTTTTTAAACATGCTTTCCATCATTGTTTAGGATTATTGGTTTCTTTTTTGTCATTCATTATGCAAGCAAGTGTTGTGCTCTTGATGGTGGACCTTGCTGCTTTTTTATGGAACTCTGTTGCCTTGTCAGCTTCCTCTCCTTTCTATTTCACATAGGACATTTTAGTATTCACTGTGATTGAACACAGGAACCGAATGCTTAAGCAAACACTGTATTTCAGATTGTATTTATCTTCAAAACATTTGGGGGGAAATTAAGAAAGAGCATGCATATTTACAGAGAGAATTATGGTTTAGGTTCTGCATACTTTTCTAAAGAACTTTGAATATTGTAAAGCCGTTACCGGAAAGAGAATCCTGGCTCAATGGCTTTCTTTTCAACCCAAAACTAACCCACAGTTTATTTATTCAATAAAGTGCTTGGTAATTAGCCCAGTATTCTAATTAGGTGGGTTACTTAAACAGATGCAAAAACATTCAGTGAGTTTTTCCTTGACTAAATCGCATTGATATTGGAATAAAAAATGCTGATATAGAAACAGATGAGTATACCATTTTTTTCTCACCATAAAAGGTGATTTCTTATATATATATATATAAGAAATCACCCTCATCTGATTCTATATCAGCACTTTTTAT
>CAIGQQ010034599.1:4793209-4823411 GCA_903798035.1 Danio albolineatus | reverse complement strand
GGGACTAAGCCGAAAAGAAAATGAATGAATGAATAAATATATATATACACATGTCTGTGAAATTGTAAAATTTGGCCCAGGACAACATTTTGTTTTTTGCATCTGGCCCTCGGCCCAAAAACTTTGGACACCCCTGATCTAAAGGGTTAATGATGCCAATTGATGATCAACAGAAAAATTACAATTTTTACCTCTTTAACAATCAAAAATGCATGATTATATGGTGTCATGGTTTTGTTATTAAAAAATGTGGTTATAATGGAAGTCAATGGGATAAAAACAGCTACCAACAGTAAATTAATGAGAAAAAATTAAAATCTGTAATGTTGTTTGACATGTGCATGACTTTGATAAAAGGTAAATAAAATCCAATCCACAATTATATTATAATAATGTTTAAAATGAGTAATTTTAATGTGTGTTTCTTCACCAAATCAGTGACATCATTTATGAATTTGGCAATTTAAAAGTTAAAATCCTGTAATTTTCTAAGCAATTTAGTAGTGTTGATTAGGACTAAGGTTGATTTATGCAAAAAAAATTAATTAATTAATAATAAAAAAAAGAAAAAAAATATATATATACAGTATATAGATATTAATTTGATGCATTTTTGTTGCAGGTTAAGTTAGTGGATGATTTCATCCTGAACATAACCAAAGGGTAGTAAATTTGCCCAGAGTGTATTGTTGATGTTTTTTTTATTATTATTATTATTATTTAAGTTCAAAGCATTTTCTTAAAATGTGTGTCAAAATAAGATTTGTCACCAAAAAATCATTCTGCTAGATGAAACACAGAATTATGGTCAAATTAAGACTCAAAATCACCCCACAGTGGATGAAAACATCCCCAACAGTACATGCTGGTTATAGCTGTTTTTTAGAGCAAGGACTAATTAAATAGAAAAGAAAAACAGAGCTCTGAAATATTCCAATCCACATACTTGATGTGGATTTATTATCATTCTGTTAAAGTTTCAGATATTTCACAATTAAAGATAAAACATGTAATTTTATACAGTATTCACCACACCTTTACCACAAAATCTACCCCATAACTCCATAAAACCAGTCTGTTTATTAGACCTCTGTTTCTTTACTGGACAGGAATCAAAAGCTCTTCCAGGCAGAGTAGAGACGGATCAGACAATTTATCTCTCTCATTCACTCTGTTTACCACCATCAATTCATTCCCACCATTGAGCCTGTCTCACATGTATCCATTTCCAGCCAGCCGATGTTTCTCTGGGGCTGGCTGAGGAGCCTGGCTTTTTAAAACGTAGCTTTATAGAGCTGAAAGTGCTGACTGATATACAGATGTATGTGTGCAGTGTCTCTGCCAAAGCCTGCAGCCTCACCTCCAACTCATTTCTCCAGTTCTGTCTCCACTATACGACTCCATAATGTCTTATGCTTTCCTTTTTTTTTTTCCAGGAAAGAGCTATTAGTTTTTCCACCCGGTCATTTTTAAAGCAGCCTCTTCGAAGGGTGTTGAAAGACACTTTTTTTCTAGGCTTGTGTACCTGTCTTTACACCTCACCAGATTGTTTGGCGCTGCCTGGTGAATGTATTTAAATAATGGGAGCATATTTTGCCAAGTGCAAACTAAGAGAGCTTAGAAGCTTAGAAGAGTTTCAGAATAGAGGATAGAGGAGAAGGTGAAATCCTTTTTTTTTTAATACATTCAACTACAATATGAAAGCTACACCTTTATTTCTGCTCCACGTTTTCATTAGTTAAACTTTGAAGTTAAACAAAGATCTAAAACTTTTTTGTACACAAAAGGCCTATTTTTTTCACAAAAGGGATGTTTTCACTAAAACAGATTTAATCCTTACTCAGATGAGGCTAGTTTTCCAAACAACATTTGAGTTACATTTTTTTTTCATACAACTGTCAGTTATTTCATTTATGGATTTGGAGGAGACTCACTTGGCTGATCACACTTGGCTGATGATTGATTATAAAGTTTGTTTGGCATGCTGTCCTTTACATACACATATACAGTGCTTGACCAATTCATACGTGCAGTATTTCTGAGTTTGCAGTAACTGAAATCCCAACACAACAGGACTGGTCTGCTGAAGGGCTTCTTTAGTGCATGTGTATCTGCTCCGCACAACCCTCCGCAAGTGCCGCGTGCCTCTTTCTCTTCCTCCGCGCCAAGCAGATTGATTTTTTAACATCTGATAATTCCATGCACTAAAGTAAACATTCTAAACCCTCCGGTGTACTCGTATGCTTCAGGGAACAGCCAATGCTGTCTCATCATGGTGTTATCTTACGTGTCAAAGGGTTTAAAAAAAGTGTGTTTATTTTATTATTTTATTATTCAGCCATTCTTCCGTGTACCACTAGAAGAAAGCACAGTTTGAGAACCTCTGGATTAGTCAATTAACTTAAGTTGCATGTTTTTGGATTGTGGGAAGAAACCCACGTGAGCATGGGGAGAACATGTAAACTCCGCACAGAAACTTTGGTTGGCTTAATAAGGACTAGAACCAGTGAAGTTCAGCAGTGCAGTGAAGGCAGCAGTGCTAACCACTGGGCCACTGTCCCACCCATCTAGGAAAGGAGGAGGAGTAGGGGTGGAAGGGGAATTCTTCAAAATGAAGATGGCTGTTATATGAAACTTAGGGTATTTCTAGTGTCTTAGGAATCGTCTGATTGGTCATAAATTGAATAATGCGGGACCGATTACAAGCAATCACAAGCACGTGATCCTCGCCGAAATTAGTTTATAAATGAACTTCGTTTTGTGTATATTACAGAGGTAAGAGTGTCTGTGTTTTACGTGTGTGTGTGTGTGTTAGGGCTTACTCACACTATGTACAGTTGCCTTGAACTGGGCCGAAGCACGCTTTTCCCCCCTCCTGTCTCCCCCGATGGCCTGCACTCACATTGCATTCGAGCATAACATGCTTACGTCATCAATGATGCTCTGTTCAGTTTAAAAAGCACTCTCAGTCAGCACATTGGAGATTTCTTTAGTTATATCATTTAAGTCATTTGGGATGTAGTGACACATAAATAATCAAATATTTCGCCTAACAGATAAGCCAAAAAGTTCTCATGCTGCAGTTATTGGGAGGTTTGCTGAAGGTGCAGCTGTAGTGCAGTAAGGAGTTTGCGTCTTTAATAATCTACGACAGTTTGGGTTCATTGAACAGTAAGAATGATTAATAAATCTATATGAAACAGTAAAAGTCACGTCTTGTCTTCAGTTTCGGGAGCTCAAGTGAACCATGCTCTGGCACACCTCTTCCAACCGGACCAGGGCCAGCCAACTGAACCACACCTGAGCCCAATTCAGAGCACTCACACTACTCAAACAAACCGGGAAACGGCACGGTTCTGATAGCATAGTGTAAGATCTAAAAGTTTTAGATCTTTGAGTTCAGCTAAAAAAAATGGGAGCAAACACAAAAGTGTAGCGTTTATATTTTACTTTAACAGTCAGTGATTCCTTTTTTGTCAGTTGATATTAGACCATGATTTTTGTTTGTGGGATTGTGTTGCTACAGTAAATGCTAAGTAAATGTCACTTCTTTTTCTTGTTACAAATACACAGTAACTAGAGATGACTGTATTTTTCAGCAGTGGACATATTCAGGACGGACAAAAGTCAATCAAGAGACAAAATGGATATGAAGAAGATCCAGATATTACAGCACAGATCAACCTCACCCTGGCTGACTTAGATGCAAATCTGGCAGGTAAATAATAAATTGAAGTTAATTTTAACATTCAATCACTCAACTGTTCTTCCTTAAAATTCTGGAGTTCACTCTGTGCTATCTTCAAAGTTGCCAGATAACCATTGTGCAATGACTCTCTGGGGTAGCATTCAGTTGCTGCTGTGTTCATTGATCAGTTTCTGCTTTTTTGTGTTTAATGTTATTGTGAAGTTTATTTATTCTGAGATTGCACTATATAAGTCCTTCCCGAACTACCTTGTATCTTGCTTTCTCATTGGCTATAGGCAATCGCTGATGTGTTTTTCAGTCCAAACCTGATTCACACATCGTGATTTTGATCACCCTTAGGTCCAGATATTAAACATGCCAAATATTTCACAGGCGTCTGTGACACGTCAAATATTCGCTCAGATCATGTCTTTGATGATAATTCACACTGCGTGATTTTTGCTCTCATGAACTCGATTTTACACATTTGTTGCTGATTTCACAAAACCTGCCAGTGATTGAAAATCAGGGCGAAAATTGTGCAGTGTGAAAGCTCAATAATTTTCCTAAATCATAAAATGCCATTTTATGTTTGCAGAGATTTAGAAAACACACTAAGGTAACACATAATGTGCAATCCAATATGGTTTATGGAAACAGCATATTACAGCAATGGGTCAAATGGGGACAGAACTGTGGGTTATGTTAACATAACATGTAGAGAGTGTATTAATCCTCATGATTGTAATTGTAACGGAGGCCAGCTAGCGAAGTGCAATGCAGGCAAACCTCACTCCTCTGACCTCTAAAGGTGCTGTAGCGACAGACGCTAGAAGCCATGGTCTTTGGCTTCCTTGTTAGAGCAACCAACTTCCATGCAAAGAATTGCCGGTTTGATTCCAGCACAGACCAGGTTAGGTGCAGTAATACCATTGGGTTATACTTGGCGGCCTATCCAGGATGGGAGTGACGTTTGGGGAGTGAGTGTAATGGAGGCCAGCTTGCAAAGTGCTATGCTGGTAAACCTTACTCCTATGACCTCTAAAGGTGCTCTAGCAACAGACACTTGAGGCCATGGTCTTTAGACTCCCATACAAAGAATCGCCAGTTTGATCCCAACTCCGACCAGGTTGGGTACAGTAAGACCAGTGGGTTACATTTAGGGGCTCGTCTGGGATGGGAGTTTTATTTAGGGGTGAGTGTAACAGAGGCCTGCTAGCGAAGTGCTATGCAGGTAAACCTCACTACTGACCTCTAAAGGTGCTCTAGCGACAGACACTAGAGGCCATAGTCTTTAGTCTCTTTGTTAGTGCAACAGACTCCCATACAAAAAAAAAAATCACCAGTTTGATCCCAGTTCAGACCGGGTTGGGTACAGTAAGACTGGTGGGTTACACTTGGGGGCTCGTCCGGGATGGGAGTAAGGTTTAAGGGTGAATATAACGGAGGCCAGCTAACGAAGTGCTATGCCAGTAAACCTCACTCCTCTGACCTCTAAAGTTGCTCTAGCGACAGACCTTAGAGGCCAGAAGGTCTTTAGCCTCGTTTGTTGGAGCAACCGACTACCATACAAAGAATCGCTGGTTTGACCCCAGCTCAGACCGGGTTGGGTGCTGTAGTACCGGTGGGTTACAAAAGATTTATGGTATACTTTTTCAGAATTGTATATGTCTTTCATGGGTTACCGTTTCCAGATTAATTTACACAATGTAAAATGTATAAAGTACTTCATAGCTACTGTGTTCACACACACATTTTGTGTTAATAAAGTGTAGCACAGTGTATTTTTATTATTATCTATAGAATATTGATTACATTTTTACTTACACCTTTTATGCCTTTACAACATTGCGCCACTGTTTGATAGAGGAACTGTATTTGTAAAGCTGAAAAACTCTTTATAACATGGTTATGAATAAAAATACTTGTTCTTGAGGTTTTTGTTTTCCATCAAGCATTAAAATAAACCTTTTCTTATACATTTTTCTGATGCTAAACAACCATTTCTGATATATTTAGCTTACTTACATCTTGTCTCTATATGCTGCATTGCCTAATGCACAAATGTTGGTTGAAATTATACCACAGCTATAGGGAAAATAAGGGTATGATTGACCCTGACACTAAACCCAACAGTCTAAAAAAAAAGATTCACGATGTGATATTTAATGATATTTATCATAGATTCGAAAGATTGTGATTACAGTGAATGGCACTTTTTTCTGTTGTTGTCATTAACCTGGCAACTGGCAATGAGAACATCTCGTGGGGTAATGTTTTTAAATTGCTCTACTTAGTTCAGCTGCTATTGTAGCTGTCTTTTATTACTCACTGCAACTTTAAACTTAAAGTGACTAACATTTCTTTTCATGAAGTTAAATGTACTTTAGAATTTTATAACCCTTTCGAAATTATCCTGTTTTGTTTTAAACCGGTTATCCATCCTATAAATGTTTAGGAAATACTTAAGTAAAGCTCATACTGGCAATTTAGTTGCCATACTTTACATGTGCACCCCTTAAAGACCAATAAATGACTAATTTTGTCTGTAACTGTGTGTCTCCTGTATATTAGATATGAATCATTCAGATGGAGCGTCTGTATTTGTGGATGATGAAATACCCGTGTCCATTGTCGACATGGACATTCCAGTAACAGCCATTGATGAAGTTCTTGATGATGACCAGTGCAGCACACTCGAGTGTGAGTCAACGTTGTTGCGCAGTACTCAAGGCATCACTAGCCAACCATGCACACCATGTGAAGTTATCCAAAACAAAAACAACAATGCCTGTCTAACAGAGGAGAAACATAGAAGTTCATTTCTAGACATAGAGAAGCAGTTACAAGCGGCTACACTCACAGTTATCGACAAACCCACAATTCAGTCTCCGATCAGCAAAAAGCCTTCACAAGATGCTAAGATCATGGATAACATGGAACAGAAGGCCATATTCAACTCTGAGGCTGAGAGTAAAGCTGAAAGCGTAGACCTAACGAGTCAGAAAGACACTGTATTACTGAAGTCCCAAAGTTTTGTGCGTCCTGGTGTGCAAAGCGTTCAAAAGGAAAGGACATCAAGTACCAGAGTTTTTCCAACTCAGGGTAAGATTACACAGAGCTCTTTCTCTCGCTTTGGAATGAAAACCTTCACAGTCATCCCTCCGAAACCAGCTGTTTCCCAGACCAAGCCTGCAGGCTCTCTAGTCACAGGTGCCATTAAGATTGATGAACAGGGCAACATGGTTACACAGAGACAGATTTCCTCTGCCCCAGAGAAAAATGTCAATCCCAGTGTGGATACTACTAGAGCAGACAAAACCCCACTGGTCAAAGCCAAAGCCTTCTGGGGTACTACAGAAAAGCAAGAGAAATCAACTACAGCCAACACAGGACCCATCGTGAGCAATGGAGATACTGATGTGTTTAAACCCTCGACTGTGACTGGGAGCTTCAAACTTTCACCTCTCGAGGAAAAACACAAAGAAGTCATTATAGTGGAAAGGAAGCCCGTATCTGTAGTGGCAAGTAAACCTTCATTCTCAGAGAATCCCTCTTTCACAGGTGAAAAGCGCGACCTCTCGTTTCTTATACCTTCCAGAAGAACCTCCAGCCAATACGTAGCTTCCGTCATTGCTAAAAACAATAAAAACAGTAGCATTCCTAAAACTAAAATAGATACCATGCAGGCACCGTTGTCTATCGGTGGTGTTCAAAACCCTGTCAATCAACTGTTAAATAATGAGGTTAAACCTACAAACATTCAAAAACCTGCTATCACAGTCAAACCCACTGAAAATCCAGTGCCTTCTTTTAGACCTAAATGCCTACAAAGTTATGTTGCAGAAAAGCCGACAAGTTCTGAGAGGATAAGCACTCTGCATGGGGGCGACAGAACCAAATCTCTGGATTCACAACCCTTAAGCAACAAAATCCAGCCTTTCACACATGTGTCTGCTCACATTAAATCCGCAGAATCCTTCTCTGAAGAAGCCACATCAATCAATAATTTCCCAGACACCTCCTCTGCCCGACAGACGCCAACAGACACCACACATCCACCACTTGCAAAAAAGCCAGAGTTACACAAATCTGAGATTCCATCTGAACCAAACCAGGGCAATGTGTTTGGGCCGGTTAAGAAGTTCAAGCCGGTTATTTTTAAGCCTGTTCAACAGGAAACTTCTATCCATAGCTCGCTGATGGAGGCCATTCAATCTGGAGAAGGCATTGAACGCCTCAGAAAGGTAAATTATATTAGCATGAAATAGACTTACCAGCTTTTTAGAAACATTCTCTTAAGCTGGTATAGTTTTAACACTATGACACACTATAGATGTTCACAACTTTAGGGAATGGTAAAGGTATTTAATGCCTTGCTTTTCATATTACCCAGGTGTCTGACTTGCCTACCAGCTGTACAGTGAAGAAGCCATCATACAATGATCCAGAGAATGAGCGTTCAGCACTTCTTTCAGCAATAAGAGCTTCAAGCACCTCAGCTAAACTTAAGAAGGTAAGTTTGTCATGTAGCATGTGATACCCTAAAGCATGTTCACAATTATCAAAATGTTCGCATCAGCTAAATCCTATGGAAAAATAGATTCATTGTCAATAGTTTGTCACTTTCTGCATAGGACCCAATGCAGAATTTTTAGGAATTACATATTACACACTGATGTTCTATAGAAATACCTGCATTGAGATTGCACTGAGCATCACAAACTTAACTTTTATGCCATGATGACACTGAATGGCTGAATGCTCAGTGAAATGTGCCTTTTTAAATGGTTTTCTTATTGGAAGCAAGCATTTTTCGTGCTGTTTGTGCTCCCTTGGCGCTTCAGATTCAAATTGCCTGTTGTGCCCTTCATATTTTACAGGGTGCTCTGTTTGGTTGCAGGTGGGAAAAAAGTAAACACTGTGCAAAAAATTGCCCAACGTCATGCACTCCAGCACCAAGATCACAGTGGTTGCTTAGCAACATAAAAAGCACAGCGCAGTGCAGTGCACTTCACATTTTCAGAACTAAAAAGATGACTTAAACATAGCTACATTTACATTTGCACATGATATACATTGGCATCAAATCATTGGTAGAGTTACACTCATGGGACACTCATTTATTCATAATGACAGAACTCATGAAAAGCGCTACATACACACGAACACTACAGAGCCTATGAGGCAGCACCTATTTATGGGACTAGGTTATTTTTCATGTCTGATCACATGAACACAGTTCAAAAGATTTGCATATAAACACAGTTGGTTCTGTCTAAAGTAATAGTAAACTGAGAAATTGAATATGTGATTGTGTACTGGTTTTAAAGTGACAGACTAGGCATGGGCCGGTGTAAGGTTCTGACGGTATGACAACCTTGGATAAAAATATCACGGTTTCACAGTATGATGGTATTGTGTTTACTGCTCTAAAATATCTTCTTTTTAAATTTCTGGCTAAAAAACAAAAACTTTTACCCCTTTGAACACAATATATTTTATTTTGAGAAACATTTAAAGTATTTTGGAGCAGTAAACATGTCAGGCTAAATTATTCAAATGAATCATTGACTTCTGCTGTCTTCATTACTTTCAATAACACAGATTTCTTTACAATTTAAAACGGCATCTTTGGATATCTTTTCTGCTGGAGATACTGTTGTCCTAAAAACAAACAAACAAGCAGTCAAATAAAAACAAATCTTACCCATACCTTAGGAACGGTATAAAAGAAAGTATGGCGGTTTGGAAACCTTGACTTTTCCAAACCGCGCTATACCTTGAAAACGGTTATCGTTTTATGCCTACTGCAGACTATTAGACTTAAAAAAAAAAAAAACCTGCCGCATTTCATTAATGCATTGTTCACCCTCAAATGTTAAATTGTCAATATTTGTTCACTCTGAAGATGTCCCAAGTCTGTATTAATTGCTGGCTGGCACACACGTTTTTCAGGAGAATTTTAATTTTTGGGTCAACGATCCCTTTTATGTTAATAAAACAGTTAAACCTAAACATTTAGGCCAATTTTATATTTGTTCATTGCATTTTTAAATGCTACTGCTAAATATACCTACTATACCTGAAAAATAAAAAAATGAAAAAGACTGTTTTATTTATATGTGTGATTGAATCTTTGTTATTAAAAAAATAAATATGGTCAATATTTTTTGCTCACTTTGACCTAAATATCTGCCATACTTTTTAAATTTTACTTTAATGCTATGTTAACGCTTTCTGTTAAGGTTTTTGCATTTTTTCAGTACTGTTCATTCATTCATTTTCTTTTCGGCTTAGTCCCTTTATTAATCAGGGATCGCCACAGCAAAATGAACCACCAGCTGATCCAGCATATGTTTTACATAGTAGATGCCCTTTCGGCCGCAACCCACCACTGGGAAACACCTTTACACTCTTGCATTCACACACATACACTACAGCCATTCAATTCACCTATAGTGCGTCTTTGGACTGTGGGGGAAATCGGAGCACCCGGAGGAAACCCACACCAACACAGGGAGAACATGCAAAAACTCCACACAGAAATGCCAACTGACCCAGCCAGGGCTCAAACCAGCGACCTTTTTGCTGTGATGCGATTGTGCTACCCACTGCGCCACCGTGACGTCCCTGTACAGTTCAGACTAAATTTAAAAATTAAACATCACAAAGCATCGTAATTAAATTGTGAATAGTGAGTAACTGATGATAGAGTTTTCATTTTTGGTCAACGATGCCTTTTAAGTTAATAACACAGCAAAACATTTAGGCCTGTTTTATATTTGTTCATTATATTTTTCAAATGCTACTGCTAAATATACCTGCCGTACCTGAAAAATAATTAAATTGTGAATTGTGATTTTCCTGAAAAAGTTTGATATACTATATTTTTTCCATGTCGCACACCCCTAATGTTATGTCTTTGTGCTTCTAGACCAAATCAGTAGCATCAAAGGAGTTGGAGCAGCTCAGGAAGGTCAAAGAAGACAGAAACGTCCAGACAGAAATCATCTCACCACGTCCCACTTCTCCTGATTTTGTGCCACCTCTACCTCCAGCCTTCAGTCCACCTCCCCCACCTCCTCCACCTTTAGCTCCAGCCAAACCCCCTGTAGTGCTGCCTGCTGGAGGAAACCCAGAGGCGGCCAGGGAGGCTCTTCTGGAAGCCATTCGCTCAGGCTCTGGGGCTCAACGGCTGAGGAAGGTAAGACTCTCATGGGATGTTTACACCTGGTCACTTCATGCGTTTTTATGATCAGCTATTCGATTGTGAAAACAGCTATAAATGCCCCCATGGAAACTCATTCGAGACAAAAATAAATAAATATAATCGCTCTAAACTACTTCAGGAGATGGTCTAAGATGTAATTCAGACAAAACTGGACAGGTCTAAATGCATTTGGTTGTCAAAATAACACATACAGTCATGTTCTTGTGGGTTTCCTCCAGGTGCTCCTGTTTCCCTCACAAGTCCAAAGACATGGTATAGGTGAATTGGGTTAACTAAATTGTTTGTAGTGTGTGTGAATGAATGTCTATGGATGTTTCCCAGTGATGGGTTGCAGCTGGAAGGGCATCCGCTGCGTAAAACATATGCTAGATAAGTTGGCGGTTCATTCCGCTGTGGCGACCCCTGATTAATAAAGGGACTACAGTAAATGAATTAACGAATTAAGTTTTAACTGCAATCATATCCGTTTCAAGAGTTCACACTTAGCTGATGAATGATTATAAAGCTTGTTTGGCATGCTGTCCCAGGAGAGAGCCCTGAGCTCATAAGATCCTCGAGCTCGGGGCTTCCTCCTATTTGCAAGGCGAGAGGGGAGTTTGAGCACAGGTAGATCTCGAGAACTCCCCTGCTGTAGTAGCTAATGAACAGATAGTGATTGCTCTTAAGAGATAACTACTTGCTAGGAGCATGTCTATGGTGCTGATTTGGATTAGTCAATTAACTTAAGTTGCCTGTTTTTGGACGGTTACATGAAACCAGGGTAAACCCACATAAGCATGGGGAGAACTGAGAACTGAGCCATCAGGCCACCCATCTAGGAACGGAGGAGGAATAGGGGTGGAAGAGGGATTCTTCAAAACGAAGATGGCTGTTATATAGAAATTTTTTATAGTGACTTAGGAATTGTCGGATTGGTGAATCATAAATTGGATAATGCGGGACCAGCCGTGATCAATCATAAGTACGTGATCCTCTTGATATTAGTTTATAAATAAACTTAGCAAAGACACATTTATATGACCAAATGTAAGTGAAAGCATTTTCAGAAAATCAGTTCAGCCATTCATCCAATCAGAGAAAAGGCATGAAGTGACCAGATGTAAACATGCCCACACTGGCAATAAATTTGACATTTTACACATCTTATATACATTCACATTGCACATTCACAATAAAAACACAAACAATCATGTCTTGAATAAACGGCTCAAATTTAACAACTTGAATTACACAGGTCCCTGTCACACAGACCAGAAGGCAAGTGAACGGGAGGCTTGGCACCATTCAAGCAACATCACCCCTCTCTTATGGACACTAATCCTTCAACTGGGATCACCATCATCGCCAAATCTGAGTAGCCGTATTTATGCTAACGCTGTTGCAACAGCCATCATTAACCATCATAAACCTTCTTTATTTATAGTGATACGCTGCTTCACATCCGTGCCAATACTAATTAGCTTAGATTTCCAGGGGTTTATGTCCAGCTGACAAGTAATAATGATTTTTTTTTCTTACGTCTGCCTGACTTCTATACTTTATATCAGTATTATACCTGAATATATTATGCAGGCATTTTCTGTTGCATCAGTATAAGTTGGTGGGCTGCATTTTTGTATATCCACCTGCCAATCACAGCGGCTTACTATTTGTTTTTATTATTATTATTATTATTATTATTATTATTTTAAAAGAACACTAGGTGGTTTTAAAATATTTCTTTAATTGTCAAAAAATATTTCAAGGGGATTTCTTTGAACGTTTTACTGTTATTTTAAAGAATATTTAGAGAGTGATCTTTAGATCCGTCTATTTCCATTAGAAATGGGGACCGTTGACGACTCCTGACAATGTTGAAGAGCTGTAGGTACACATGCTGTAAATTTGACCAATACTAATGCACTTTTTGTAAAACTGAATAATTGGAAAACACGTTTTGAAATATATATATACTTTATATGATCTAATCAAACCTTTTCACAAAGCTACTGAGCAACTGTGATGTAGAGCGGTGCTTCAGCTTTAATTTATTCTATCGGGGAAATCATAGAGTAAAAGTGTTTAATATATTTACCGGAGCTGTAAATATTTTATGTTGTTATTTAGAATTAGACTACATATGACATACCTGTATGGTTGTAATTTTTTTGAATCAGACACTTGGGTATGCACAAATTGAACATTTTGTAAAATGGCACTAATATAGTACGTTTCAGACACTAAAGCATTGTAATGAATGACGTTTAAAAAATGTTTTGTAATGATTTTATTTTATTTTTTGATTGCAGCACAAACTGAATCGAACTTGTAAATCAATAAACTTTGTAATTTTACAATCTCATGACTTTCTGATGCATTTACGTATGTTTACTTGGTCACCAATAATTCGATTTTAATACTATTAAGACAATACTCTGATTAAGAGTCTACATTTAAACAGCGATTTTTGATGACCTTAAACTGACTAAAGTCGTAATCGAACTGAACAGGAATTGAGTTAAGACACGTGGAGTAGGTTGATTTTAGTCATAATACTGAAGCGCAGTACAGACATGTAAACGCCTTAATCAAACTATTAACGTCATGTAGGATTTTTGACACATTTTGTGACAGGATAGTCTATACACGCATGACTGTTTGACACTACTCTCTGCACCTGCCGAGTCATTGAATGACCACAATGCTACATCGCGAAATGTGGAGGTTTTTTCGCATGCCGTGTGGTAACAAATTTTATTAAAACAACACTCTTCCAGCAGTTCATACTACTACACAATATCTCGTTTGTCACGGCCGGCATGCATAAAATGTTCCTGAATGAAAGTGAAAGTGCCAAACTGCAGTTAGAGTCGACAAATTAAAAATGAAACACCCGAAATTACATGAAACTCAGGAGGAAATGTGAATAGTGTGGTGACGCAATGATGTTAATGGAATTATGTGCTGTAACATGTAAAACAGGATCATGAAAGGATCATTCAAAAAACACCTCATGTCAACACCTTAATCATATTATTGTCTTAATCAGATTAAGGCAAATAATTTGATTACTGATGTCCATGTAAATGTAGTCATTATGGGGAAACAAAACTAGTAATGTGTCTTTAAATGGTGCATGTTTTAGTCTAGTCAGTTAAAGGAATACTCAGTTAAAGGCTCCTTTTATGAGTCGCCTAGGGTTAAACATTAGCATCTCACTCAAAAAAATATATAAAGTTTAGATAATTTTTGTTTTTAAAGCTTAATGATTCTGTCAAATTGTGTGTTGAGACTGATTGAAGCACACACCATAACACCAGCACCACCTCAGCTTCCTGTTCTTAGCTGACAGGAGTGGCACCAGGTGTGGTCTTCTGCTGCTATAGCCCATCTGCCTGAAGGTTTGATAGATGAGAGTATATTTCCTATAGCCGTACTGTAAAATGCAAGAAACTAGAAACTTCATTCATTCATTCATTTTCTTGTCGGCTTAGTCCCTTTTATTAATCCGGGGTCGCCACAGCGGAATCAACCACCAACTTATCCAGCATGTTTTTACACAGCGGATGCCCTTCCAGCCGCAACGCATCTCTGGGAAACATTCATACACACACATTCACACTTATACACTACGGACAATTTAGCCTACCCAATTCACCTATACCGCATGTCTTTGGACTTGTGGGGGAAACCGGAGCACCCGGAGGAAACCCACGCAACCACGGGGAGAACATGCAATCTCCACACAGAAATGCCAACTGACCCAGCCGAGGCTCGAACCAGCGACCTTCTTGCTGTGAGGCGATCGTGCTACCCACTAGGCCACCGTGGCGCCGAAACTAGAAACGTATACAATATATTTACTGAAGAGTCAAGTTTTAAATAGGAAAATTAGATAAACTTTTTTGAGCAAGAGGCTAATGGTCTAATCTGATTCAATGATTTACGCTAAGTTAAGATAAAAGTGCTCATGCCAGACCCAGAGACTGGCTGAATAGATTAAAAAATGTTAAAACTCAACTGTTTAACTATAGGACACTAATACATTTAGCCTACACTATAAAAAGTAAAAGTAAATTTCTGTTATTTAACAGGCGTTATTTTACAGCAAATTTCTGTAATTTAACTGCCGTTATTTTATAGTAAATTCCTGTAATTTAACGTCCGTTATTTTACAGTAAATTCCTGTAATTTACCGGCCATTATTTTACAGCAAATTCCTGTAATTTAATGTCCGTTATTTTGCAGCAAATTTCTGTTATTTAACGGCCATTATTTTCATTGTAATTTTATTTTATTACATTTTTTACAGTGTAGGTTAATTTTACATGTGTATTTTTTACAGTGTTTTTTTTTATGTGGAGTGTTACCTTAATAAATTATGAGAAGTTTTAAAAGTGCTAAAAAAAGATTTGTGAAACTGACTAAAGACATTGCTTGGTATTCAGTGTGGACCCCACAATCACAATCATGATTTTCAGAATATAAGACATTTTAAAATGCTAATGTGTGATTTTGAAGCTTCACCTCCTGTCTGGAAAAACCAGCTTTTCATGCCAGATTATATACCTCTTGCACCATGTCTCCGTTTATTGCTCAACTTGTTGATCTTGTTCTCCAGCTGTCTCAGACAACGGTTCTGGCATATGTTTGGACGGTCTCCGTGAAACCAATGCTACTCTGTGTACAATATAACTGACAAATAGGCTTTATGGGGTACTGTTACTGGCTTTAAGACTGATTATAAAAAGAGTCTGAGCAACTTTAAAGCCAATTGAAATGATAAACTTTTGCTACAAAATAGTTTGAGATTTATTTTTTCGAACTCTTGTAATCTTACTGTTTCCCATAGTTAAGAGATTAGTTTTTCATTTTTTTCAAGCACTTTGAGTTAATGTTAGTTTCATTAAATGAAATCTGGATATGTCAGGCATATCAGGGCATTTAAAGTGTTAATGAACTGAGAAATCAAAATTTGCTTGATCTTCTGTCTTAAAAAACATCCGGTATGTTTTAGACCTCAAATCTTTCTCGTTAGTCTAAAAATATTAAAGTCGATCTGTCAAAATTGACAAGTTGTGCAATGTGCTGTTTTTTTAAAGTCCTCCTCGCAGAATATCGAATAATGCCACACCGAGAATCAAAAGTGTTTGCAGATACATCGACCAACAAAATGCAACTCTAAATATATTGTTATGAGGGGTATAACGGTGGCGCAGTGGGTAGCACAATCGGCTCACAGCAAGAAGGTCGCTGGTTCGAGCCTCGGCTGGGTCATTTGGCGTTTCTGTGTGGAGTTTGCATGTTCTCCCCATGTTGATGTGGGTTTCCTCCGGGTGCTCCGGTTTCCTCCACAATTCCAAACAAATGCACAATACTGTAGGTGAATTGCGCAAGCTAAATTGGCCCTAGTGTATGTGTGTGAATGAGTGTGCGTGTGGATGTTTCTCAGTGATGGGTTGCAGCCTGAAGGGCATCCGCTGTGTAAAACACATGCTGGATAAGTTGGCGGTTCATTCCGCTTGGGGACCCCAGATGTATAAAGGGATTAAGCCGAAAAAGAAAATGAATGAATGAATGAATGATTGAATGAATGAATGATTGATTGAATGAAGAGTTCAGATGCAAAAACCTCCAAATGCCATCTGAAATTTCTTCTAGAATGAATATTTTTGCAAGCTCCTGTGTGTATGTTCAGTAAATCCATTTTTATGGAAATAATTGGTTCTTTGCAATGCCTTTAAAGTTGAATAACTGAACAAAACCATTGGAGGCTGAGAAAAATGCTCATTTCAGAAGTAAATGTCAGATGGCACTTCAAACTTAAATACACATCCGTCTGTCCCTTTAGTTCAGTATACTGTAATTAAAATTTAGCCTAAATTTAATCCACAACACATAACTCAGAAACAATTATGGACAGATAGCGCACTCGCTCCGAACGTGAACCTCCTCTCCATTTTATTTGAAAGGATTGTCATTTGACGAGGCATTTACTCAGTTTGTTCATATAATTTCAACAACCGAAGTATATTATTTTACGCATGTATTTCAGAGCACGTCACGCTGCTGTACAAGTATTAGGGCCTGTTTACACTGTCAGGTCTTGATTCCCAGTTCCGATTTGTTGCCTATATCTGTTTTTTTCTTTTTGTTTTTTTGTTTTTGCCTGTCTGTTTACACATTATTTTAATTGTGACCCATATCCAATTCAAGTGTTTACACTTACCTTACAATTTACAACGTCGAGCATGCTTAAATGCAGGTTCTTGCATCTGCACCACACTAGCCATGGTGGAAGAAATTGTCTTGCTTTTAGCTCTGCGAAATATGCGAAGTTCGCCCAACTTTAAAATGGTTTTAAGAAGGAGGAGGAGCGAAAGGGCCGTCATCGTAGCTTGCGTCTATGGTTTATATATAGTGTTCTCCACTGACTCATCTCCCAACAGGGCAAAAAGGCACGTAACTTCGACCGTCGACCACTAACCTCCATGTTTCCTCTGTTGTCGTTGTGGGAAGCAGGCATGAAGAACAGAGATCATTAATATTCATGACCCTTCAAAATAAGGTAAAATCAGACTTTGTATTCTAGGACCTACTTTTTGGGGTTCTAAATGAGCTTTTAAAACTGTTTCTGGAGATGTTTTCCCACTTACCTAAGCCATATACCGTCTATATCACAGAACAGTTTAAGCAGGATGTATCAATTCATTCTATAGCATCTTTAAATAATGTTAGACCAGATAAACATGCAGCTCAGGTTAAGGTCTACTAACTGATTGCATACCCCAAAAAAAACTTTAACTTGATGCCCAACCAGACCACCATCAAAAAAACACAACTTAACCAAATGCGTATGAGATGCTTTTACTGGCAGTGATCAGATCAGTGTTCAGATGGGCGACCACATCAGAACTCTCCCATGACGCACCAAAACATCCTAGTCAGTTTGTTTCTTGTAACTAGAATTAGGTTCTGGAAAACAGCTTCTATAAAATTGTGTTACTAGAATGGAGGCTTTATAAACAAACTATTAATAGTCTTACAGTCAACTTATGCCAAAGACTCTCTACTGTTATTATCTGGATTCGAGAATAAAAGTTGCATATTTTAATGGTTTTAATGGAACTTATTATATTAATGTTACTGATTTTGATATGTACATACGCTACCTGAAAAAAAAGTCTTGTTGTTAATCCCAGTTGTAAGAGCAACAAATAATAACTTGACTCCTAGTTGATTAATTGGAAACGTGCCAGAGGGTAGATTTTTCCGATGAATCATCTGTTGAACTGCATCCCAATCATCACAAATACTGCAGAAGACCTACTGGAACCCACATGGACCCATGATTCTCACAGAAATCAGTCAGGTTTGTTGAAGGAAAAATCATGGTTTGGGTTAACATTCAGCATGCGAGAGATCTGCAGAGTGGATAGCAACATCAACAGCCTGAGGTATCAAGACATTTGTTTAGATTAGATTAGATTCAACTTTATTGTCATTACACATGTACAAGTGCAAAGCAACGAAATGCAGTTTAGGTCTAACCAGAAGTGCAATAGCAGCAAGTGCAGAATACAGGTATAAATTATAAGGTGCAGTTATAGAAAAACTATGGTGATATTTACAGATCAGAATCAGAATCAGAATCAGAATCAGTTTTATTGCCAAGTGTGCTTCACACACACAAGGAATTTGCTTTGGCTACAGAAGCTTCCAGTGTACATAAAGTGACAAGTGACAACACAGAATAAATATAATAAAAGAAGACAATAGACATTAAACAGAGATGCAGTCCAACGATCTGGATGTTGAAATGTATGTACAGATTTGTTATAAATATACAGGTTATAAGGTGCTGTGTGCAAAAGAGTAAGTATTGCATTATATATTGTTATAAGGTGCTGTGTACAAATGCGTAAGGAAAAGTATTGCATTGTATATTATTATAAGGTGCTGTGTACAAGTGCGTGTGAGAAAGTATTGCACATTTATTGCACGATAGGAGAAATATTAACTGTTCATGAGGTAGATGGCCTGAGGAAAGAAACTTTTCCTGTGTCTGGCAGTTTTTGTGCTCGGTGCTCTGTAGCGCCGGCCAGACGGTAACAGTTCAAACAGGAAGTGTGCTGGGTGCGAGGCGTCCAGGGTGATTTTGCGAGCCCTTTTACTCACTGTGGAAGAGTACAGTTCTTGAATTGTAGGAAGGGTAGTGCCAGTGATTCGTTCAGCAGTCCGGACTATTCGCTGTAGTCTACGGAGGTCAGATTTGGCTGCTGAGGCGAACCAGACGGTGATTGAAGTGCAGAGGATGGACTGGATGACAGCTGAGTAGAACTGCACGAGCAGCTCCTGTGGCAGGTTGAACTTCCTCAGCTGACGGAGGAAGTACAGTCTCTGCTGGGCTTTCTTTACAATAGAGTCTATGTGAGTGTCCCACTTCAGATCCTGAGAGATGGTGGTGCCCAGGAACCTGAATGACTCCACTGCAGCCACAGTGCTGTCCATGATGGTGAGCGGGGGGAGTGCAGGGGGGTTTCTCCTGAAGTCCACTATCATCTCCACCGTTTTGAGCGTGTTCAGCTCCAGGTTGTTGTAACTGCACCATAAAGCTAGCCGCTCCACCTCCTGTCTGTATGCAGACTCGTCACCGTTCCGGATGAGGCCGATAACAGTAGTGTCGTCCGCAAACTTTAGGAGCTTGACGGAGGGATCTTTTGCGGTGCAGTCGTTGGTGTACAGGGAGAAGAGCAGTGGGGAGAGAACACATCCTTGGGGGGCACCAGTACTGATGGTGCGGCTGTCAGACGTGATTTTGCCCATTCTGACTAGCTGTTGTCTATCTGTCAGAAAGCTGGTGATCCACTGACAGACAGAGCTAGGAACAGAGAGCTGGGTCAGTTTGTGCTCGAGCAGTGATGGGACGATGGTGTTGAAGGCAGAGCTGAAGTCCACAAACAAAATCCTTGCATAGTTCCCTGGTTTGTCCAGATGTTGTAGGGTATAATGCAGTCCCATGTTGACTGCATCATCCACAGACCGGTTTGCTCTGTAGGCAAACTGCAGGGGGTCCAGCAAAGGTCCGGTGATGTCTTTCAGATATGCTAGAACCAGTCTTTCAAATGACTTCATGACCACAGATGTTAAGGCGACAGGTCTGTAGTCGTTGAGCCCGGTGATCTTTTGTTTCTTCTGGATTGGGATGATGGTGGAGCGTTTGAAGCAGGATGGAACTATGCGCTGTTCCAGTGATCTGTTGAAGATCTGCGAGAAAATGGGGGCCAGCTGGTCAGCACAGGTTCTCAGACAGGCTGGTGAGACACCGTCTGGGCCTGGCGCTTTCCTTCTCTTCTGCTTACTGAAGACCTGACGCACATTATCCTCACTGATCTGAAGATCAGGGGGGGAGAGGGAGATGTCTGTAGGTGTTGATGGCTGTGTAGAAAGATGGTCAGGGCGGTTGTGGCTGGAGGTGGGTAGAGGTGTTAATTGCTGTGTAGAGGGTGTCTGGTCGAAGGTGTCGAATCTGCAGTAGAACGTGTTCAGGTCGTTAGCGAGAAGTTTACTGCCATCGATACTGGGGGGAGATGATTTGTAATTCGTGATGGTTCGCAGACCAGTCCACACTGATGCAGGGTCGTTAGCAGAAAACTGGTTTTCCAGCTTTTTTGCATAGTTCTTTTTAGCTAGACCAATCTCCTTTGTTAAAATGTTCCTGGTCTTGTTGTAGAGAATCCTGTCCCCACTCCTGTAGGCATCCTCTTTGATCTGACGAAGCTGTCTAAGTTTTGGTGTGAACCATGGTTTATCATTGTTAAATGATAAGTAGGTCCTGGTTGGGATGCATAACTCCTCACAGAAACTAATGTATGATGTTACAGTCTCTGTGAGCTCATCCAGGTCATTGGTTGCAGCTTCGAAAACACTCCAGTCAGTGCATTCAAAACAAGCTTGTAAGGCCTGCTCTGTGTCGTTGGTCCATCTCTTAACAGTCCTTAATACTGGCTTAGTAGTTTTAAGTTTTTGCCTGTAAGTTGGTATAAGATGAACCAGGCAGTGATCGGAGAGTCCTAGAGCTGCTCTGGCCACGGAGCGATATGCATCTTTTATTGTTGTGTAGCAATGGTCCAGAATGTTATTGTCTCTGGTAGGGCATGTAATGTGCTGTCTGAATTTGGGCAGCTCATGTGTGAGTTTTGCCTGGTTAAAGTCCCCAAGAATGATAAAAACAGAGTCTGGGTGTTTTTGTTCTGTCTCTGTGATTAAATCAGCCAGCAGTGAAAGAGCAGTACTCACGGTCGCGTGCGGTGGGATGTAAACACTGGCCAGGATAAACGAGGAAAACTCCCGCGGCGAGTAGAACGGCTTACAGTTAATGAAAAGCACTTCCACGTCAGGACAGCACATCTTCTTTAACACAGTTACATCCGTACACCACCTCCTGTTAATGTAAAAGCATGTCCCTCCACCGCGCGTTTTCCCCGTTGCCTCCGTGTCGCGATCTGCTCTGTACAGCTGGAAGTCCGGTAGTTGTAATGCGCTGTCCGGAATGGCTTCGTTTAGCCACGTTTCTGTGAAGCACAGCGCAGCAGAGCTGTTAAAGTCCTTATTTATGCGTGTGAGCAGAAGTAATTCCTCCAATTTGTTAGGAAGAGAGCGGAGATTCGCGAGATGAATGCTAGGAAGCGGCATTCTGAAACCGCGCAGTCTGTTTTTGATGAGCGCGCCGGCACGCTTTCCCCGTCTCCGCGTCTTGTAAAGTTTCCATAGAGACGCGGCTCCGCCAAGGACAACGCTCTGCAAAACGCCGGAGAAGTCAAGAACCGGCTGGTGATCAATTGGTGTGCACTGCAGAATGTTCAGCAGCTCATCCCTGGTATAACTGATCACGTTGGATGAACACAAAACAGGAAAAACAAACAAAAACATTGCAACAGCTGGAGAGCTTCGCACCGAGGCTGCCATTCTTCGGCGCCTTCCGATTGTGATATGCCATGAGATGGATGTACTATGAACATTATATACAGGTTGGCTTAGTTATGAGCCCAGATTTACAATAAATGATTGTACGTACAGGTTGATATTAATAATAAGTGTGCAGATAGATAAACAATTACAAATGTACATGTACAGTGGGTATGTACAGTTCAAATAAATGAATCAGTGCAATGCAGGTTGCTTATTAATAATCAAAAATGTGCAGATAAACATAATTACAAATGTATATGTACAGTGAGTATGTACAGTTCACATAAATGAATCAGTGCAATGTAGGTTGCTTATTAATAATCAAAAGTGTGCAGATAAACATAATTACAGATGTCTATGTACAGTGGGTGTGTACAGTTCAGATAAGTGAATCAGTGCAATAATAAGTAAATCAGTGCAATGAATATGTGCAATTTTTAAATGTGCAAATGTTCAGTAGTGCAGTGACTGTGAGGAGTATAAGTTATGAGGAGAGTGGGGGGTGTGTGTGGGGGTCAGAAGAGTCAGTGGGGGGCAGAGTTCAAAAGGGAGACAGCTCTGGGGAAAAAGCTGTTCCTCAGTCTGCTGGTTTTTGTCCGAGGGAGCCTGAAGCGCCTGCAGGAGGCAGGAGAGAGAACAGTCTGTGAGCAGGGTGAGAGGAGTCCCTAAGAATACTGCGAGCTCGGCGCAGACTGTGTTTTTCCTGAATGTCTTTTATAGCAGGAAGTGGAGTCCCTGTGATGCGTTGGGCAGTTTTCACCACCCGCTGCAGGGCCTTGCGCTCAGCGACAGAGCAGCTTCCATACCAGACCGTAACACAGTTGGTTAGGATGCTCTCTATTGTGCAGCGGTAGAAGTTCACCAGGATGGCTGCTGACAGCTGGTTCTTCTTAAGTTGCCTTAAGAAAAATAGGCGCTGGTGAGCCTTCTTGACCAGACTGGAGGTGTTGGTGGTCCAGGAGAGGTCCCTTGAGATGTGGGTCCCCAGGAACTTGAAGGATGAGACAGACTCGACGGCCATCCCATTGATGTTGATGGGATCATGTGAGCCTGTTCGTCCCTTCCTGAAGTCCACAATGAGCTCCTTGGTCTTGGTGGTGTTAAGGAGCAGATTATTGTTGGTGCACCAAGTGGCCAGATGCTGTATCTCCTCCCTGTAGGCAGTCTCATCATTGTTGCTGATTAAACCAATCACTGTGGTGTCATCTGCAAATTTGATGATGGTGTTGGATCTGTTCATGGGCCTACAATCGATGGTAAAAAGGGAGTAGAGAAAGGGGCTCAGCACACAGCCCTGAGGTACACCAGTGTTGAGTGTGATGGTGGTGGAGCAGATGTGGCCTGATCTAACATTCTGAGGTCTGTTAGTCAGAAAGTCCATAACCCAGTTGCAGAGAGACGTGTTGATATCCAGCTCTCTAAGTTTGATCAGCAGCTTACATGGTATGACAGTGTTGAATGCTGAGCTGAAGTCAACAAACAGCATTCGTGCATAAGTGTTTTTATTGTCCAGGTGTGTGAGTACAGAGTGCAGTGCTATGGAGACTGCATCTTCTGTGCTCCTGTTGCCACGGTAGGCAAACTGATGTGGGTCCAGTGTGGATGGGAGAGGGTCTTTCAGATGTGTCAGGACCAGCCGCTCAAAGCACTTCATGATGATGGGTGTGAGTGCTACAGGGCGGTAGTCATTCAGGCATGTTGGGCTAGAGTGTTTCGGCACTGGCACGATGGAGGTGGTTTTAAAGCATGTTGGTACAGCTGCTAGGTTAAGGGACAGGTTGAAAATGTCTGTGAATACCCCAGCGAGCTGTTCTGCACATGCTTTGAGGACGCGCCCAGGAATACCGTCTGGTCCAGCAGCCTTACGCACATTGATCCGACTCAGTGTGGTGCAAACTTCTGAGGAGGTAAGTGTGATGGGTGAGTGGTCGATTGAGGAAGTGATCTTGGTGTTGGGTTCTTTATTGTCTCTTTCAAAGCGGGCATAAAAGTCATTTAGCTCATTCAGGAAGGAGACATCTGTGGCTGTGGGTGTGGAATGGCTGGGTTTGTAGTTGCTGATGGCCTGGATGCCCTGCCACATCCGCCGAGGATCAGAGTTGGAAAAGTGCTCCTCTAGCTTCAGCTTGTAGCAGTGCTTGGCCTTTTTGATGCCCCTCTTCAGATTAGCCCTGGAAGTGCTGTAGGCCTGTGCATCACCTGATCTGAAGGCAGTGTTGCGTGCCTTCAGCAGGAGGCGCACCTCCTTGTTCATCCATGGCTTTTGATTTGGGTATGTGGTGGTCTGTTTCTGGGTAGTAACACTGTCTATGGTGGAGTTGATGTGTTCCAGAACAGAGGAAGTGTAACTGTCAATGTCTGTGTGAGAGCCGTGGGTGGCCTGGGATGCAAACATACTCCAGTCTGTGTGTTGAAACCTGTCCTGGAGCGTTGAGTCTACCCCCGCTGGCCACACTTTGATGGTCCTCACTGATGGCTTCACACGGTTGATGAGGGGTGAGTACTTGGGGGTGAGGAACAAAGAAAGGTGATCTGATTGACCCAAGTGGGGGAGGGGGGTCGCCGTGTAGGCGTCAGCCATGTTTGTGTACACCTGGTCCAAAGTTTTGTTTCCCCTGGTGTGACACAAAATGTTTTGATGGAATTTGGGGAGCACTGTCTTTAAGTTTGAGTGATTAAAATCCCCCGCAACAATAAAGGCAGCCTCCGGGTGAGCAGTCTGTTGTTTGCTGATGGCCGCATGAAGTTCGTTCATTGCAAACGTAGCATTAGCATCAGGAGGAATATAAGCAGCAGTTATAATGGATAAAACGGTCTGCATTTAACCATTAGAAATTCCAGGTTAACAGAGCAATGTCTCCCAACGATGACAGAGTTTGTGCACCAAGATTTGTTAACATAAATGCATAATCCTCCGCCTCTGGTCTTACCGGAGTCATCCGCTGTTCTGTCTGCTCGGAATGTGTGGTGCTCAGTTAGCGATACAGCGTTGTCTGGTATCCCGCCGTTTAGCCATGTTTCTGTGAAAATCATGACATTACAGTTCCATAATCTTTTGCTGTGGGTGATGCGTAGTCGAATATCATCCATTTTGTTCACCAGAGACCGTACATTGGCGAGAAAAATGCTGGATAAAGAGAGCCGGTGTGGTGTTAGCTTTAGCTTAGCTCTTAGCCCGCCGCGCTTTCCCCGTCTTTGTTTACGCTCGCAACGCCGCCTCCGAGCACTTCCGCCCGGCCGGGCAGAGTGCTGAGCCTCGGTAGATCTAGCGATCGCTGGAATGAGTCGAAGATTGCTGATAAAACTGTCCGGAATGCACAAACCAATATCCAAAATCTCCTGTCGGGTGTACGATGTAAAGGCACAACTGTTCTGCACGAACAGACCCGAAATTAGCAGGAAAAATACTGCAAAATTGCAAAAACTGGAGAGACGCTGGGCCTCGCGTTGTGCACGCGCCGCCATCTTGGTCAACAATTTGTGCAGCCCATTACATTACAAACCACAGGAGAGGGCAAATTCTTCAGCGGGATAGCGCTCCTTCTCATACTTCAGCCTCCACATCAAAGTTCCTGAAAGCAAAGAAGGTCAAGGTACTCCAGGATTGGCCAGTCCAGTTACCAGACATAAACCTTATTGAGCATGTCTGGGGTAAGGTGAAGGAGGAGGCATTGAAGATGAATCTAAAGAATCTTGATGATCTCTGGGAGTCCTGCAAGAACGCTTGGTCATTGCAGATGACTTTACTAATAAGTTATAGTTACTTTCAAAGAGGTTTAAAGTCTCTATCTCCACAGTCAAGGCCACGTGAACAGTTCTTGTAAAGGAAAGCAGTCCGAAAGGCAAAGGCTGGTTAGAATGGTCACAGACCACTTCCAAAGAGCTTCAGGAACATCTTGCTGCTAATAATGTCATTGAACATCATTCCACAGTCTAGCACACTGTTCACAAAGAACAGCTCAGTGGAAGAAGCCTTTCTGCATTCTGCCAACAAGAATAGTGGTTTGAGGTGTGCAGAGGCTCATCTGGACAAGACAAATCATTTTGGGAAAAATATACTGTGGACAGATGCCACAACCATAGGTGCATTGCGTGGAGGAAAAAGAACAAAGCATTCCAGAAGAAGAAACTGCTCCCTATTGTAAAATATGGTGGAGGGTCCATCATGCTGGGAAACCTTGTTGACAGTCTCATGGATGCCACCTACTGTAGGATCAGCAGCTTCTTAAGAACAATGTTCAGGATTCAGTCAAGAGGCTGACGTTACAGCTGGGCTGGATGTTTCAGCAGGACAATGACCCAAAGCACAGTTGCAGATTTACCAAGGAATTTATGCTCAGATAAGATACAATGTTCTAGAATGGCCATCCCAGTCCCCTGACTTGACGGTTATTGAAAATATTGATTAATTTGAAAAGGACCGTTCAGCTCGGCACCCATCAAACCTGACTGAACTGGAGAAATCAGAAGTCAGAATGGTCTAAAGAGAATTCAGTGACGTATGCTTGACTATGAGAAGCATCTACAGCCTGTTATTTTAGCAAACGATGGCTGTACAAATGATTTTTTTCATTATTCTGTTGGGGTGCCCAAATTTATGCACCTGTCTTTTATGTGTGTTATCACATACGTATACATACTCTATGTGTATCATTTTATACAAAAAAAAACATGATTATTTTATTGTAATTGTGTTTTTACACTAGTACATTTAAAAAGGCTTTAATCATTAAAAACATGAGACTTAAAATATATATATAAGACTAGTGAGTTATAGTAAATAGTGTTTTTAGGGATGTGATTCTTCCATATCAATATTTCAGTATTTTCTGAGCTCAATGGGCCTGTGATTTGAAATCCAAAGTTTTTTTTGTTTGTTTTTTGTGGTGGTGGTGGTGGGGGGGAGGGTCTAAGTGAGGTTCATCGTTATCAAAGCAAAGTTATCAAACCTGATTGATGGTTTGCGCCTTCATTGTTCATCGTTGTGCACAAGATGGAGAATTAACTGCTTCATTCCGGACGTCATTCAGGTATAACGATACTGTGTAGTCCTATAATGTGCGCGTATGATGAAGCCCATGACAATATGAAAGATTATAAAATCGCTTTGAATGCATGTGTGGCGGCGCCACGGTGGCGTAGTGAGTAGCTTGTTCGCCTCACAGCAAGAAGGTCGCTGGTTCGAGCCTCGGCTGGGTCAGTTAGCATTTCTGTGTGGAGTTTGCATGTTCTCCCCGTGGTTGCGTGGGTTTCCTCCGGTTGCTCCGGTTTCCCCCACAAGTTCAAAGACATGTGGCATAGGTGAATTGGGTAGGCTAAATTGTCCGTATAGTGTATGAGTGTGAAAGTGTGTGTGTGGATGTTTCCCAGAGATGGGTTGCAGCTGTAAGTCCTGAGTTTATTTATCTAGTGAAATAAAGAGTCACTAAATTACAGAGAAAATTATATTCTTTGGACACAAGAGAACTAATCGAGTTTGAGGCACCATTTAGCATCGGTGTGTGGTTCTGTCCCGACGTTGCGGTACAATTATAAACCTCTTAAACATTGTTTAGGTGACTATTAAACTGCTAAAAATTTTAACTGATAAAGCAAAAAAAAAAAAAAGAAACTTAAATTGTGTGGCCAATAACAAATATTTCAAGAGTTCATACTTAGATAATGCTTGACTATTTTAGCAAGTTTGGCATGCTGTCCCGGGAGAGAACCCTGATACTGGTCAATAAGCATTAGGAGGGATACGGGATCAGGTAGTTCTCAATAACTTCCCAGGAATAGATCGTCAACTGCGCTAGTTTGTACATAGTAGGTGCTTGTGACTTTAACTTTTGTTGCATGTTTTATTTTTATTTTTATTATTTTTTTTTGGATGTGGGAGGAATCCGGAGCACCTGGGGAAAACCCACGCGAACACGGGGAGAACATGCAAACTCCGCTCAGAGTGTGTCAATTGGCTCAGCTAACATTGAAACAACGACCCCTTGCTGTGGGGCAATAGTGCTAGCCGGGACTTAGAATTGAGGAGGAGGGAGAAGGGATAGATGCTGGGGTTTCCAAAACGAAGATGAAGAAGGAAGTTTAGACTGGATATTTATGTTAAATTTGGAATGAACCGATTGGCTAGTTAGTGATTAGTGATAGGGATCAGCTGCAGTCAATCCTATCACGTGCTCCTGTCGAAATTAGATTACATGCCCGTATTTTAAAAGTGAGCCATTCTAAAGTGTATCATATTATAGTGTTTACAACAGATTGTTAATGCAGACTACAACACTTCTATAATCAGCAATACATACTGTAGCATACTGTAGTAGTTACTATAGTACCCAGGGTTTGTATCCTAGTATGATATACCCTATCACTTTAGATATTGACAGCTATAATAAACTGTCCTCTCGTTTCTGTTAATGTGTTCTTTCATGCCTTTGGCAGATGCATCTATAGGGCTGTGTCTGTGTCAGGCCAGGCTCCTCCTCATCCTGATGGGGTAATCCCCTCTATGGCGGATGGCAGTAAATTCTTCCCCTCCCACAATCCCTCTGTTGGTCAGAATTCCGGCTCGTTTGTGGCCATTCTGATATGTGTTACGAAACTGCAAAATGACTGTTTGCTTCCAAACCAGGGCAGCCATTAGTAAAGGAAAACAAACTCTGGAGAAATGAGCTCAAAGGTCACAGCAATACAGGCGGAAAGACAGAGAGGGATCGATGTATCGTTCATCGAATCAGCGGCTATTTCTAATCTGGCCTTCGGGTAGTGATTAGGGATGTGGTGTGAACCTTTCATATCATGATTATAGTGACCAAAATGATCACACTTATCAATACTATCATGGTTTTGTTAAGATATATGTCGCACGCACTTATTCCACTAAGTTTGGTATCTGAAAAAACAAAAAAACGGATCCATGAATTTGAGATTTGTTTACTTGTTTGTATTGTTTCATATACGTCACTTCACAATGATCCATGATTGTGTTGTTTTTCACAAAATTGCGTTAAGCTGCTTTATGAAAGCCAAAAAGGGTTTGCTTGATTTGACGAAAAGATGTAATTGCAATATAACTGACTGATATTGCGATTTGATATGCAAATTTTATTTTGTGAAGTCAAGCCTCAGCCCTGTATTGTCAATAATGTGCACTAAATGGCTGATAGCCATGCAGTATTCTGCAATAACAGTGCTCCTACAGCCTCCTCATCCTTGTGTGATACTCAGCCAACATGGAGTGACAGCAGATCAATAAACTCACTACAGTTTGACAAATATTGCTGTTGTTGGACAACATAACGCACTTTTGAGGCTTTTTTTAAGTGAGAATGTAGTTGTTTCGATTATTTATAAGGATATTTAGGATATAGAAGGCCTATTTTAAATATTTATGTCATATGCCTGTCATACTGAGCAGAGCAAAGATGGTTGACATTCTGCCACAAGATTCTGTGACAACACTAGTACTGATTTAAAACTGAAATGGTTGGTATTTGTCTAGTCAATCTATCTATCCAGTACTGGGTTGTGTAAAACATATGCCGCAGTAGTTGCCGGTTCATTCTTCTGTGGCAACCTCTGAAAAATAAGGGACTAAGGAAAATGAAAGAATGAATTAATCTATTCATCCAGTTCATCCTTCCGCCCATCCAATTACCATTTTATCCTTCCATCCATCCATCTATCCACCCATCTAATTATCATTTCATGCATCCATCCATCCTTGGTTTTATCCATCCACCCAAACCATCCATTCATCATTTCATCCATCCATTTATCAATTCATCCATCTACGCACCCATCCATCCATCCATTTTTTATTTAATCCATCCATTCATTTATAATTTTATCCATCTATTCGTTTATCATTTCATCCATCCATCAATTCATCCGTACGTCCATCCATACATTTATAATGTAATCCATCCATCCATTCATTTATAATTTCATCCATCCATGCATGCATCCATCCATCCATTTATGATTACATCCATTTATTCATTTATGATTTCATCCATCCATTCATTTATCATTTCTCCCATCCATGCATCTATCCATCCATCCATTTATTTCATTCATCCATTCATCATTTCATCCATACATTCATCATTTCACCCATCCATCCATTTATCATTTCATCCATCCATGCATCCATCATCCATCCATCCATCCATTTATCATTTCATCCATCCATTCATTTATAAATTCATTCATCCATTCATTTATAATTTCATCCATCCATTAATTTATCATTTCATCTATCCTTGCATCTATCCATCCATCCATCCATTAATAATTTCATTCATCCATTCATTTATAATTTCATCCATCCATTCATT
>CAIGQQ010034599.1:4777612-4793199 GCA_903798035.1 Danio albolineatus | reverse complement strand
CATTTATAATTTCATTCATCCATTCATTTATAATTTCATCCATCCATCCATCCATCCATCCATCCATCCATCCTTTCATTTATAATTTCATCCATACATTCATTTATCATTTCATCCATCCATTCATTTATCATTTCATCCATCCATGTATCCGCCCATCCATTCATTCATAATTTCACCCATCCATTCATTTATAATTTCATCCATTCCTTTATTATTTCATCCATCCATCCATCCATCCATCCATCCATCCATTTATGATTACATCCATTTATTCATTTATAATTTCATCTATCAATTCATTTATCATTTCATCCATCCATTCACATATTTTATCCATCCATTCATTTATAATTTCATCCATCCATGCATCCATCCATTCATGAATCTATCCATTTATCATTTCATCCATCCATCCATTAATTCATAATTTAATCCATTCATTCATTTATCATTTCATCCATCCATGCATCCATCCATTCATTCATAATTTCATCCATCCATTCAATTATCCTTTCATCCATCCATCCATTTATCCTTTCATCCATCCATGCATCCATCCATTTATAATTTCATCCATCCATTCATCCAGCCATCCATTTATAATTTCATCCATCCATTCATCATTTCATCTATCCATCCATTTATCATTTCATCCATCTATGCATCCATCCACCCATCCATTTATAATTTCATCCTTCCATTAATTTATAATTTCATTCATCTATTCATTTATCATTCCATTCATCCATTCATTTGTCATTTCATCCATCCACCCATTTATGTATCATTTCATCCATCTATCTTCTTTTAAAAAAAATATATGATGGTTAAAAAGGTTTCAAAGGCTTTTTTAAGGATGTCCTTTTGAATCACCTTAAATAGCATTTTTCCCTTTGTGTAAAGTACAATCTGAAGAATCACTTTCTACCTGAAACTATCTGAAAACTATCTGAAACCTTTTTTTATTCTTTTTTAAAGGTAATTCGTTGCCATCAATGCTGCCCTACAGAGGCAGAAGAAACTTGCTGAAATGTGGAACTGAAAACAACATTAGGCATTTTATCCTCCAGCCAAATTGATTCTAGTTAAGATACAACAAAATTGGCAGTTATATAAAAACAACAAAATTAGCTTTATACATGTTATAAAAGAAGTCCTGAATATCCCCAAAATATCAAGAACTCATTTTAGGCCAAAAATGAAGTCACTGCCTTTTGTCCTTTTGCCCTGAAGAACATACATAGAACCTATTGAAATGTTCTTCACATTTTGGCATCACTGAGAAAACCCCATTTTGGGACGCTATTAAGAGAAAAAAGGGTGGTAAAGGTTTTTCGGTGAACCAAAGATGCAAACAAAGCTACTAAAGATATAGTTCATCCAAAACATGAAAAATTACTCACTATTTACTCACCCTCAAGTGGTTCCAAACCTGAACGGGTTTCTTTATTGAGTTAAACTCAAAAGAAGATATTTTAAAGAATGCTGGAAACCTGTAACCATTGACTTCCATAGCAGAAAGTACAAATGCTATCGAAGTCAATGGCTACAGGTTTCCAGCATTCTTCAAAATATGTTCTTTTGTGTTCAAAAGAAAGAACTCATAAAGTTTTGAGTCAAGTAAAGGGTGAGTGAATGATGACATAAATTTCCTTTACATGCAAACTATCCTTTTACCATAAACAAGCTAGCTTGGTAGTCGCTTAGGACTAAAGGGGGCGCCAATGAGCCCCTCAATGACCTTATACATATATTATAGTATATACTGTAAGAATTAATTTTAAAGAATGATAAACAATGAAGAATGATCTGTCTGTTCACAACTTCAAGTAAGAACTGTAGATGGCAATGATGTAAACAGATTTCCCTGACTACACTTGCACTTATTAAGTAATTCCATGGGTGCTTTGAGAATAAAGGTTCTTGTTGAAAGCAAATAGCATCTTTCAGCTTGATATGGGTTTTTCTGACAATCTTTGGGACAACTAAAGTCCTTCCTCTATAGTAGTATGCAATAGCACTCATATTCAAAATATGGTTGCTAAATGGTTAGCACTATTGCCTCACAGCAATAAATTGCGGGTTCGAGTTCCGGCTGGGGCCCGAATCAGTGACCTTCTTTCTGTGAGGCGAACATGCTACCCACTACGCCACCGTGGCGCCCCCGCTTTAGTTGAGTTGAATAAACTAAATTGACCATAGTGTGTGTGTGTGAATGAGTGCGTATGGATGTTTCCCAGTACTGTATTGCAACTGGAAGGGCATCTGCTATGTTAAAACATATGCTAGAAAAGTTGGTGGTTCATTCCGCTGTGGCGAACCCTGATGAATAAAGTGACTAAGCCGAAGTAGGATGAATGAATGGATATTCAGATAATCTGTACATGTCATGCACAGCTTACTCATCATAACGGTCACACAATATTTTTTTAAATAATCAAATGTAAAGATTTGAGATTTTGTATCTCTCAATATCATACACATAAACATAAATTATCCACAACGCAACACAATAACTGCATTTTTAATAAATGTCTAGCTTTTAAAAAGCAGTGAAATGACAGAATCCGCTGAAGCTGAAGCTAGATTTACTACAATATGTTTTAGATTGTTACAGTAGGTTTATAATATGTTAAAGAGATACTTCACCATTTACGCAGACTCAAGTGGTTCTAAAGTTATATTCTGTCTATCTTCTGTTGAACCCAAAACAAGATACACACAAACTTATTTAGAAAGTCATTGACTGTTTTTGTTCTCCCCAACATTCAGTAGAACTTTCCTTGTTTTCGATAGAAAGAATTTTATTGAGGTCTGAAACAAGTGGAGAATGAGCAAATGATGCCGTTATTGTTTTTTTGGGTGACCTATTGCTTTAAGAGATGATATTTGTAAAGTACGCTGTTAACAGGTGTATTTTACAAGAGGAAATCTTTCGTTTATAAAGACTGGTTTGACAAAGGATTTTGAAATGTAATTCATTTAATGGATGATGGTGGTAATATATCAAGTTATGATCATTATAGTTTACATTTATTTTGAATAGTTCATAAGAATTCTCTCTGGTTGTCAAAGCTGTTCTTGTAGATTTGAGGAATTTAGTTAAGTACAATCCTCTTCTGTAATACCTACACTGGTTGATTTGTTTGTTGATAATTATTAATTTTTGGATGTTTGATGTAACTACAAGATCTTGAGATCACTACTCACGAAAGAATATTTTCCTCTTCCTGTTAAAAGAAAGGTTTTATCTGAGAGATTTTCTAAAGCCTACACTATTGAAGTTAGAAATAGATACTCGTCATTTCACTTGTTACATAAAATAAAAAGTACACTTCAAAATAATTAATGACATTTATCCATGTACTGAGTTTTTTAGATTAAGATTTATGCGACGCCAACTCTTCGATCACGAACTGTGACACTGCAATAATGTAGTTTTCCCAGAGTTGGTCCACTATAGGCATGGGATGAGCAACACCAAACACTAAAAAAATAGAATAAACTAAAACAGTTTTAAAAAATGGCCTTATCCCAGAAGTGTAAAAAATGGTGCCATGTATTTACAAGAATCATGTTAAAATGTCCAGTGCAAAGTAAATAAAATAAATAATTGCTCACGGTTCTGCAGCAACACACTCGCCAGCCAGGTAAAATGACAATGTTAGTGTGTTTGTGTGTGCGGGAAGAAGCATCACTTCTCCACATTATCCCATTTCTGACACCAACTGCGACGGCGACACTTTGATCACGAACTGTGGCGCTGCAATAACGTAGTTTCCCCAGAGTGGGTCCACTACCAAGTGGGAGATGACCCGACACAAAATACCAAAAAAACAGTTCACAAAAAATGGCCTTATCCCAGAAGTGTAAAATAAATGGTGGTATGTATTTACAAGAATAATGTTTAAAAAGTCCAGTGCAAAGTATATGTACAGTGACCCCAAACCAAAAAGGTATGTACAAGAAAATTACAAAATATGTGTGTGTGTGTAACAGTGCCGCCGTCGAAGACTGTGGGAAGCATCACTTCCTCACAGTTTATTTAAGACAGTAATGCTTGTATTTTCTGCTTGAAAGATATTGAATCTCAGGGACATCTTTTTTTGTTGTTGTTGTACTATTATCAAATCCTTTTGGGACAGATTGTACGAGTGTTTAGTGACAAATTTTTTTTAAAAATGCTCTATCACTTTGTGAAATTCCTGGAGGAAACCCACTCGAACATGGGGAGAACATGCAAACTCCACAAAGAAATGCCAACTGACCCAGCCGAGGCTCGAACCAGCAACCTTCTTGTTGTGAGGCGACAGCACTAGCTACTGCGCCACCGTGTCGCCTGATGGAAAGTTTTATTTATTTATTTATTTATTATTTATGTTATTATTATTTTATTATTATTATTATTATTATTATTATTATTATTATTATTATATGCTGCTTGGTTATAATGTTATTTATGTTTAACAATGGAGGTTGAAAATGCCTGCTTGTTTTTTGAAGGTTACGTTTTAAACACGTTTGTTATTTCTGTTAGTAACTTTGTTTCAAATAGAACGAATGAACGAACGAATGAACGAATGAATGAACGAACGAATGAATGAATGAATGAATGAATTGTACAAGGTGAGCTAAAGGGAAAGTTTCGTACTACCATTTAAACACCACAAATATGTTACTGAACTGTTTTTTTTAACTTAAACATGAGCAATGTATCAGTTAAAGCTAGCATCGATGTTTTAATGAGTAAAAGGCAAACAATTCAGTGTTAGACGTATTCTCTCTCTCTCTCTCTCTCTCTCTCTCTCTCTCTCTCTGTGTGTGTGTGTGTGTACACAGCCATGTTGTCGGTAATGCTTTAACCGTGTGTGCTCAGATCCGTGTCACGCGCTCAGCTTATTCAACGCGCACATTGGGTCGCGCGGGGGTCTGGCCAGAACGCGCAACGCTAGTGGCTGATGACAGGGTGGTGTTGCCCTAGAGTGGGCGGAGTCTTCTTCGAATGGGCGGAGACTTTAGATACTGACAGCGTCCAGCGCGCACACACAGTCACACACATACACATTTACAGTGAATAAGACACCGTTCATCTCCGCTAAATAGAGAGGTAAGTGAATCATTTTAATTGTCTTCGAAACGAGCTGTTCTCCAAAAGTTAAATCTGCGAGTGTGCACTGGGAGAGAGAGAGAGAAGGAGAGTGAGAGAGAAACGGGTGTAGGTTGCCCTAAAGAAGAACTTGTGAGTAAATAACAGCAGTGGGCGAGAGGTGGGGCTTCGGTGTTAGAATCCTAGAGAGTAAAGGGAACTTCAGTGTTGCTGCAGCACTATCAAATATTGTAAAGCAATAATAATACAGTAATAATACACATACAATTGGTTCCACGTGGTAACAACTGAAGAGAGCGGTCTTCCAGTTTTGTATTGAATGAAGCGGCACAAGTGTGATTGAATCAGCACTAAAAAGAAACAAACATTAAACAAATCCTTGTGATTATGTAGATCTGATTTGTAAAATATGTGCTGTAAAAGTGATTAAAGTGTTTGGGAATTTTAACTAGAGTGCTGTAAATATTATACTATAAAATTCTAGTAACTGTGCTACTTTACTACAATCCACCCCATATTTTATGAAGGTTAAAGATAATGCTTATTTTTGTGGTAAAACATTGTATGAAGTAAACTAAAATAAATGTATAGCCTATAATAATAATGTTAAAGGTCTGGAAACCACAGTTTCTATCATATATATAATAATATTAATAATACAAATCTCATGCTAATTGTTTACATCTATCTTTTTATGGCACAGATATTTAACAGAACTAAACTGGTACCATGCATTTAGAAATAGAAATTCCTTTCACTCTGTATGACTTTCCTTTTGTGGAACATACAAGAGGATATTATTAGACATGCTTTTGTCATCTGTTCTATCAAAGACAATGGTCACCAAAACAGTTACAAACATTCTTCCAAACATCTTAGTTTGTGTTCCACTGAAGAAAGGAAGTTACATAAGGTTGGAACAGCATGAGGGTGAGTAAATGATTCATTTGATTGAATGGATAATTTTTGGATGAACCGTACTGTATCGTTAAACCTATATTATTATTTCAGAGAGCCAAACTGGGAATAAAAAGTGGTACCACATATTTAGAAATATAAATTCCTTTCACTCTGTATGACTTTCCTTTTGTGGAACGTTGTTAGACATGTTTTTGTCATCTGTACAATCAAAGACAATGGTCACCAAAACAGTTCAGTTACAAACATTCTTCCAAACATCTTAGTTTGCATTCCACTGAGATTACATAAATTTGGAATAGCATAAGGGTGAGTAAATGATTAATCTGAATGAATGGATAATATTTGGATGAACCATACTGCCTCGTTAAACCTATATTGTCTGATTATGTGAACGTTTACGTCAATCTTCAGTCAAAATATTCACTAAAAACAACTGTTTACATGTTTATTCATAGCTAACAGTTGTATAAAATACTAATACAAACATTACTAGTGTGAAAACATTGAGTATTAGGAAGTCTGTCTGCTGAGGAATACCACAAGGTTCCGTTCTAGGCACGGTTTCATTCTCTAGAGTGAGACTGAAGACACGGTTCAGTTTGAGAATGATGGAGCTCATAAGGGTGGGGCTTCTAGGAGGGGAGGAGTGTTTTAGTGTGTACTGAAGAGAGTCAGCTGAGAGATAGATACATTGTGGAGGCTTGCATTAGGAAATTAGATATCCAGAAGCAGGAGCAGTAATGGTACAGCAGCCTTGTAATACTCTGTGTGCATTTATCTCTCTGTGACTGGGCGGACACGGGACTTTAAACAGATAACGGTGAGTCTTGGTTCTTGAATGCTTTTTAAATGGGTTCACAATGATTTAGACCCCAGTTTAATGAGCATGACAAAGTTAAAAGCTTCCAGTGGTGATTTATGCATGGTGTAGTGCTGAAGGAGCGTGGAAGTGTGGTTTGTGTTCAACTTATCTGGTTGTTATTCAGGAGTACAAGGAGGAAATGTAGGCAAATGTAAAAGCATGATATGTGTTGCCATCCGTATGGATATTAACATGTTTTTAACTTTCAGTTTATGTAGTTAATATGTTATCTAAGAAGTAACTGCTTTCTTAAATGTTAAATTAGCATCATGAAATGCCTGTAATACTGTTATCATTGCTGTTGTTTGTTTAGTTAACCATATTACTATGACACACCTTTTATGAGTGTTTATAGTATCAGGTGTCAGGTTTTATTGACTTTTTTTTTTTCGTGGTTGGGTGGCATCATTACAGTGTCTATGAAACACAAATGTTTAAATATTTACATTAGCATTACTGCTTTAAAACAGTGCAGATTAAAGTAATGGTTCACCTAAAGCTAAAAATGATGCCATCATTTACTCACTCTTTACATTTTTACAAACCTTTTTTTGTCTGTAAAACACAAAAGAAGATATTTTGTGGATATTAGCTGGAAACTGGTAGCCATTGACTTCCATCGTATTTATTTTCCCCACTATGGATGACAGTGGTTATCGGTTTTCAGCATTCTTCAAAAAAATCTTCTTGTGTGTTTCAGTTTCAAACCTCATAAAGGTTTGGAAACACTTGAGGGTGAGTACATAGGGAGGAAATTTTCAACTATCCCTTTAAACTAATAGTCCCGTATCAATCTTATTGTAGTTTAAATCACTTTAAATGGTGATGAACAGTGTAAATTTGCCCAACTTTGAAACATTTTATGTACTTAAAAACACAAATCAACACACATACAGTACAGAGACTGTTATCTAATATGGTAAACAGAAGCTCAACCGATTAATGAGCAAGTAATCTGTGTCCGTTGAACAATGTTTATAAATCTGACAATGAATCTGTTCATTATATAGATGTGGTCATGTCATTGGCCCATGAACATTTCCAGTTTGTTATCAAACTATTTCATTACTAACAAGAGGTAATTTAATCATACCTTCTTAACTTTATTTATCAATATGTGGCTCATTTTGGATTCTCGGAAGCTATAGAAATTAAAAATGTAAAACAGGAAATACGTTGGGACCATTGTTTTTGTTTACATCCCTCAAAATGGTCTATAAATCTTACATTTTCTCTAAATAGAGAGACACAGATGTCTCAGGATTCAATAAAAAATATCTTCATTTGAGTTTCGAAGATGAATTAATATCTTACTGTATATCTTACGGTTTTTGGAACAATGTAAATTATCAGCAAATTTTCAATTTGGGATCCCTTAACCCTTTACGGTCATGTTGCTCATGAATATATTACACTAATGTCAGAATTATATCATGGATACTGTAATAATAATAAGCATTTGTTGCTGGAAGCTGATTAGAAAGTTTAAAACAGAGATGCCCAAACTAGGGCTTGTGGGCCAAAGTTGGCCCATGCTAACATTTAATTTGGCCTACCATCCTATCTGGAAAGAGAGCAAGAATGATGGTTAAGAGATTGTCAATTCAAAGCCAATGTAACCTTTCGGTTTATTGTTAAAAGCTAAATTAAATTAATTTAAATATTTCAGTTAAATGGTGTAAATTAATCAGATTTAGTTTTAATGTGCATACTGCCACCTGATGGATAGAGGACAAATCAAGTCAAAGGCAGATCATGCTTGACTACTGTATTCAGCAATGAACTCCACTGTGTTATAAATGTGATTGTTCATGTCTTTATTGCAAAAAATTAACAGGTTTAAAGGAATGTTTTCTAATAAATTAGGAAATCACCCATGACAACTTCAATGTAAAATAGTTTGGTATGATATATGGTTTTTGGCCTTTTATATGAAAAAGTTTGGGCACCCCTGGTTTAGAAAGTATATATCTGTAAGGTTAAGGTTATGGCACACTGTTGAAAGCACTAGACTGATGAATAAAAATGATTTCAAGGGTAGCTCCAGTACCACGCAGGTCATCTTGTTTAATCTAATAACAGAAACTATTAGATGTACTTGCTTTGGTGTGCTGTTTTCTCCATTTAGGCTTTATATATTAAAGCCAGTACTGTAAATGTCTGAGTAATCAAATAGTGTTTGAACAGTAGGGTTCTGAATAGTAATTTTACCATTTCAGAGTGTGTGTTTTGTCCCTCTTATAGTGCAAACCAGATCTAACGAACAAAAAGTTCTTGACCTAGACAAGATCTGCTGCAGAGCGAATTGATTATGAACTTCTGTGCCGTCACTCTCAAAGGCTAGTGGACTTAATGGACACATTCCATTCTATCTTGCGTCATTTTGCTATCATTCATAGTTTCCTATACAGTGTTAATACCCCCAGACTGAGGCAGGGTCGTGACAATATAGACCCGAGACTGGACACCACAGTTCAGCAAGTGGAAATCCCTGCTGTTCATTCATTCAGCTTTTATGTACATTGAGTTAGTGACTCATAAGGGAAGATTCTGCGTACTGTGGTCAGAGCGATCTGTCCTAGAGTTTAATGAGCCCACGTTTTGCTGGTTCAGGATGTCCGAGTGAAGTTTTATGCAACTCATAATTGCTGTGCTTATGTCTTTCCTTTTCTGGGTTGTGCTCTGTATTTTACTCCAGTACTGGATGAGATCCTCTCTGCAAGTCTGTTTTTTTCCAGCCGCACTATGTTTCATTCTTAACCAGACTAATTTTCTTATATCTTTAGTGTCAACGTTTTATAATCTTACAGTTGTCATGGTGAGTTTGACCCAGAATTAGTACTGCTGTGATCATGATTCTGCTGCATGGAGGTTCACTGTGTCTTATTTTGTGGTTTTGTTGTTTTGGAATTACTGTAATTACAAGATAGCAACTCAGCAGTCCTACTTAAGAGGAACGTCTTCAAATTTGTTTCTATGGCAACGGACATAATATAAATGGATGCACATGTGACTTGGCTGTGATTGACAACAATTAATTTAATGACTATATCAATTCACTTCTATAGAGTAGGTGCTCACAAACTCTTAAAAAAATGCATAATATAAATTAATGCACATGTGACTTGCATGGCTGTGATTGACAACAATTAATTTAATTCATTCATTCATTCATTTTCTTTTCGGCTTAGTCCCTTTATTAATCCGGGGTCACCACAGCGGAACGAACCGCCAACTTATCTGGCATTTGTTTTACGCAGCGGATGCCCTTCCAGCCACAACCCATCTCTGGGAAACACATCCATACATTCTCACTAACACACATACACTATGGCCAATTTAGCTTACCCAATTCACCTGTACCGCATGTCTTTGGACTGGGGTGGAAAACGGAGCACCCGGAGGAAACCCACGCAACCACGGGGAGAACATGCAAACTCCACACAGAAATGCCAACTGGCCCAGCCGGGAATCGAACCAGCGACCTTCTTGCTGTGAGGCGAACGTGCTAACCACTAGGCCACCGTGGCGCCAATTAATTTAATGACTATATCAATTCACTTCTATAGAGTAGGTGCTCACAAACTCTTAAAAAAAGCAACCATTAACTAGGAATTAAGCTGAATTACGATATATGTATACAGAAATATGAGGAATGAGCTGATGGTGTAGGCCGCTGCTGCTTTTTGTATTTGTTTATATGACAGTTAAGAGAAGGCCCTGGTCATTCATGATCCCAACTTGTAATGATAAGTGATGCAAATGTTCTTAATGGTTCCTGGGGTACGTTTACACAATGATGACGTAATAAAAGTAGAAACATTTGTCCAGTTCATTTTTGAAATTGCAAACACGATTGATCATAACTGCAATTTGTCATAGACATCTTGTCAGGGAAACACTGTGTTGTGTTAAAGTGCACCTATGATGAAAATCATCCTTTGTAAGCTGTTTGAACAGAGCTGTGTGTTGGGTCTGTTTGTCCACAGTCATATTGGGGTGATAGAAAGACAATAATGTCTTTTTAAAAATTTCCTGACGTTAAAATAGGATCCAAATCCCTCCCTTTTTGAGGCCCTGTTGTGAACCAGACGCCGAGAGCAGACTTGCGGATCCAAATGCAGGTTTATTAGAGAAGTCAGGCAAGAAATGGTCAACACAGGGGTAAACAGATGTATGCAGGCAATCCAGAGTCGTAGTCAAATATGCAGGCAGATGGTCAGAAGGCAGGCAGCAGATAAGAATAAACAATAAAACAAGGCTAGGATCAAACACGGCAAAGACAAGGCAGGGAAAACGTGTTGTAATGTTCACTAAACAGCTTACAAGACTCAGCAATGAGTGTCTCAAAGAAAGCAGAATATATGTGTGTGTAATCAGTCATTCAGCAGCATCGGCTGTGAGAGTGTAATCAGTCAGGATCTGGAACTGGTTGTGTTGCATGACTGAGTTTTGTAGTCCATTATGAGGCAGGATTGTAGTGTGTGTGAGTGTGAATGTTTTCCAGCAATCCCTGGTGGTTAGATTGCTGGTGATCGTGACAGGCCCATCGCAAAGTGGCTTAAGAGTGCGGTTTTCCTGCCCCCTAAATTGATTGACAGCCTCGTTTTATCATGTCTTCGTTGTAACGCATATAATCATATCAACAAGACAGGATTGCACAAAGCAACTGGGATTAAAAGATCTGTTCAGCTCTCTGTGATCATCAATCATCATCAAATGTGATCAGGAATGAGTTTTACAAATTTAAAATGTTTTTAGAACAGTGCATGTTTGGAATAAAGACGGTAAAATGGATGTAATTCATTACCACATAAAGCACGAGCTGTGTATGTGCCTGCTGTGTGTGTATGTGCGTGAACTTTGTAACAACATTGTGTGTGACTCATCATTGCAGAAAGGCTTGAATTAACTCCACAACAAATACATTGAATAATCATTGGGAAAAATCTTACGGTAGTATTTCTCACAAACTTTACTTGAGATCTGCTTCCTTCATGTCTGTCTCTGTGCTGTTTATCTGACGCTGCCAGAGAGTGAGGCAGACTCTGATGCTGTGTTCACACCAGACATGAAAATCACACTATTCACACATAAATAAATGTGTGAACATTTTGAGTATACTCTCTTAATTCATGTCAAATTCACTTCAGAATAAACGTGCATTTGCGTCGAGGGCAGGGATTCTTCATTGGTAAATGGAAAACAGCCTTCCTAAAGCAACTTCTCTTCTAAATTAAATAACGTTTGTATATCTTGTAAATAATATTTGAAACAATGCATTTCTTGAATCTTCTGTAAACAAATATTTTAAATGTAAATAATTTTATTGTAATGGAAAAATAAGCTGTCTCAATGCATCTCTGGCGCAGCTTCCAGTCAATGTCAGTGCAAACGTGCAACGTGTAACGTGTAGTTACATTTTTTGAGAGGTGCGCAGGTATGCGACCACGTGAAGGCTGTGCTGGACCATACCCATGCATACCGGAAAGTAATTGAAAAAACTGACCTGGAAAAATTAGATCGATTATAGGTTCTGAATGTTTCCCAGTGATGGGTTGTGGCTGGAAATACATCCGCTGTGTAAAACAAATGCTGGATAAGTTGGCGGTTCATTACGCTGTGGCAACCCTGGATTAATAAAGGGACTAAGCCGAAAATGAATGAATGAATAGGTTCTGAATGTAGATTTCGATCATTTTCCGATTAATCGCCCAGCCCTACTTTAATCACCAAACGGCTGAATTTTTTATGTCCTGTAATAAACTCTGTTGTCCTTTACATAATATTGAAATGGGTTTTAGTTTGAATAAAATTGTATGAAAACAACAATGGATATTTATTTATTTATGATTCCTTTTATTGTTTGAATAGCTGTGATGTGCGCTCTCTCACATATTTGGGAATATTTGTAAAATTTACATTTAATTCTTCTGTTGTTTACTTTTTAACACCCAGTCATTGAAGTGGTCATTTTGAAGCCAATGTTTTTAAAATGTATGTTATCCTGGCATGCTGTTCTTCATTACAGTTATAGTTTGGTGACTGCATTTGGTGTCATAGCCAGTTGATAGCCATAAAAGAGTAAAATGAAGTTGAAAAATAGGCTAATTATAACAACAGGTTTGAAACAACATACATGGTATTGAAAAAGGAAATCGTTAGACAATGCTTTGCGTCTGCATTATGCATTTAAAATACTTTAATGCACAGCAATACATTGAGTGTCTCTTACATATGTAATTCTTGCCACTTGAGGGCATGTATTCACAAACAAACAAAGGCATAGTTTGATGACGACGTGTGGAATCATGGGGGTTGTCATTCTCTTTACATCCTACAGGACTCAAAAATCATGTTCATGGAGGGTCCAAACTCGGTCCAGGAGTGCCGGTGTCCTGGAGAGTTTAGCTCCAGCCCTAATCAAAAACACCTGAACCAGCTAATCCAGCTCTTACATGATATACTAGAAACTTCCTAGCAGGTGTGTTGAAGCAAGTTGGAGCTCGACTCAGCAGGACACCGGCCCTTCAGGACCGAGTTTGGACACCCCTGAGCTGAAGTATTCAACACTTTTAATCACTGTAATATGAAGCAGACTGAAAACTGCTGAACGAAAATCAGTGTGTTGAAGCAATTGCTGATGAAAAATGATGCGGTATGAAATTAGCCGAGCTTTTATTATGTTTCTGTAACAGTTGATGACAATGACAACAGTGTTGAGGATCCAAGTCCAGTTTAATATTAAAAGTCAGTATAGCAGCAGTCATCGGGGGCAAACAGATTCATACAGGTTATCAAAACCATAGTTGTAAACAGGCGGAAGGTCAATAAGGCTGGTGGCAGGCAAGGATAAACAGATAGCAAGGCTAGGGTCGAAAACACGGAAAACCAGGAACAAAGGAAAAGCGTTGTATGTCACTTACAGGTAAACAATACTCAGCGAAGACAGAGTGTGTATGTGCTGCTTATGTAGTGTGTGTAATCAGTCTTTGACAGTCCTCTGGTGGTGTGTATACAATCAGTCGTGATATGGAGCAGGAGTATGTGTGTGCGCTGCATGACTGGAGTTGTAGTCCTTTAGCAAATCTGTAGTTCATCGAAGTGTGCGTGTCAACCAGCGATCTCTAACTGTGGTGATCGTGACAGTTTCCAGTATTGATCACGTTGGGAGGCAGCACTGTTTTATACTAAATACATTGTAAATTTCTGTTAAAATGTTACTCTGTGTAGTCTGATAAAATGCAGAACATAGTAAAGCATCTTTGGTGTTTCTCTGTTTTTTTATAAAGCCAATTCAGAAATTGCTCATTCATATGAAAAACATCTTGGAAAATATACTGTAAGTACATAATTCAACAAAATATATAACATTAACTATGTTTACATTGACATCAGTTATCAAATTATTTGCCTAAATCTGAATAATAATACAATATATGATTAAGATGTTTACATGAGTTGCTTTTTGAATGTACCTTCCATGATCCCGTTTTACCTGTTATAGCACATTATTCGATTAAGTAATTCACCACGCAATCCACATTTCCTCCGGAGTTTCATGTAATTTTGTGAGTTTCATTTTTAATTTGTCGATTTTAACTGCAGTTTGGCACTTTCACTTTCATTCAGGAACATTTCATGTATGCCCACCCGCCGGTAAATGATTATTTAATTTATTTGTTGTGGAATTGATTCGAGCAGTGATGAGTCACACACAGCGTTGTTACAAAGTTCACAAACACAGAGGACACACACACACACACACACACACACAGCATGCGTGTTTAACTTTGCACTGTTTTTGCACGGCAATTGTGACAGGATACACGTTACTATCCACTGCTGTATGGATATCCGTTATGTTCATGTTCAAAATAAGCCTGATTTAATGTCCACAAACCAGGATAAAGTGTCTTGTTTTTTAATTGTCCTGACACACGGCTATGGTGATAAAGTAAAGCTGAAGGTAAATCGCTGTAATTCATTACAAACATGCACTGTTTGAAAAACGTTTTAAACTTGTAAATCTCACTCTTGATCACGTTTAATGATAATTGATGATCACAGCGAGCTGAACAGATCTTTTAATCACAGCTGCTTTGGGCACGTCCGGTCTTGTTAATATGATTATATGCGTTACTACCAAGGCATGTTAATATGCTGCTGTCAATCAATTCAGTGGGCAGGGAAATAAGAGGGATTTGAATTCTATTTTAAAGGGCACATATTTGACCACTTTTTTATATTTAATATAAGTCTTTTGTGTCAGCAGAATTTTTCTGAACAGTGTCAGCTCAAAATACCCATCAGATTATTTATTATAGCTGTCTAAAGTCTTTGTATTATAGCTCTAAACAGCTTTTTGCTGTTTTTGGTACTGTGCCTTTAAGAATAGTCCTCCCCGCTCACCGTTCCCCCGTGCCCGTCAGCGTGCCTCAATCTCTGCCCTCGGCTGCGTCAGACAGACAGACGCAACAGGAACAGATGAAAAGGAAGCAGATCTCACTACGTTTGTGAGAAATGCAACAGTAAGAACTTTACCAATGACTGTTTGATGTGTTTGTTGAGGAGTTGCAATGATGAGCGTCTATACACTATACCTACGCATATGTCTGTCCAAACAGCTTAAAAAGTAGATTTTTTAAAATAGTAGATTTTTTAACATCAGGAAATATATATATATATATATAT
>CAIGQQ010034599.1:4742710-4777212 GCA_903798035.1 Danio albolineatus | reverse complement strand
GTGTGTACAGTTCAAATAAATGAATCAGTGCAATGTAGGTTGCTTATCAATAATCAAAATTGCAGATAAACATAATTACAAATGTCTATGTACAGTGAGTGTGTACAGTTCAGATAAGTGAATCAGTGCAATGAATATGTGCAATTTTTTTAGATGTGCAAATGTTCAGTAGTGCAGTGATTGTGAGGAGTATAAGTTATGAGGAGAGTGGGGGTGTGTGTGGGGGTCAAAAGAGTCAGTGGGGGGCAGAGTTTAAAAGGGAGACAGCTCTGGGGAAAAAGCTGTTCCTCAGGCCCCGTTTACACTAGTGCGTTTTAGTTTTAAAACGGCGTTTTAGCATGAAAATGATCCGCGTCCACACTAGTGTATCTCAAAATCAGTCTGCTGGTTTTTGTCCGAGGAAGCCTGAAGCGCCTGCCGGAAGGCAGGAGAGAAAACATTCTGTGAGCAGGGTGAGAGGGGTCCTTGAGAACAAAACCACGACCGGTGTTAAACCTAGTTCTGCACAACATTCCCCTGACAGGCAGAAAAAGCTGCACACTTTGTAAATTAAAAAAAAGTTAACTTTTAGCTTGTACAGTTGTACAATTTAAATAATTGTTCAGTTAGTTACTGCTGTTATTAAAAGAAACAAACTAATACCATGACTCCTTGTGTTTGTGTGGGTGTAAGTCTGAAGAGTTGCGCCGTGCCAACCCCCCCAGACTTTCAGTGTAAAAATGACTTTTGCTGCTTGTTCAAACTACTTATTGAAAATGAGTTGAAACAACACAATTGTTAAGTTTTTTTTGGAACTGAATTGTTTTATGTTAAATCCACTTCAGTTTGTACAAAAATTATTAAGTTAACCTAATTTGTGTTAGGGTGACATGAAGGAATTGTGTGGACTCAGCTTTTCTTACACTGAAAAAAAAGATCTGCTAAACTATTGCAAACACTTCATATGGGTTGAATTTACACAAACAAATTAAATTTTGTCATATTCAGCTTAATTTGTTTGTTTAAATTCAGCCCAAATAAATTGTTTACAACCACTTAATGTTAAAATAAAGAGTAAATCCAAGGAATCATCTTTGAATAATATTTTTGCAGTGTACAGTGTAGGAAGAGCATTCCCTGTCTAGCCAGCATCGGATTATTCTATATGAAATGACGTAAACTGTAAATTCAAACGGAAAAACTCAGCTAATTGTGAAATTTGGTACGGACGTGTCCATTGCCAGAATTAAAGTGCAAACAAATTTAGCCCACCCATAGAGCAAACATGTGCACAACCATAAGAGCTTCAATCCATTCATCATTCAGATTGCATAAGAGCCTATTCCTCATTGCCCAATGAATCTCTCATCCAATTAGCGATTGTCCATGTTTCCAAAAGCTTTTCTTCCTGGTTGCCCATTCAGCCATCCTGATGACATAAAGCTTTCTTATTGCGTCCTCTTGCGCAGTGGCTCCAAAATAATGAAATTGGCCATAAATAAAGAAATCAGGAGGAGCAACTGAGGTGTGACCGTTGTGCTGTCGACCAGTGCCTCATTTGGAAGATCCATATGAAAATCTTGGGCGTAGAAAAATATGCTCATCTTCCTATAACATTTTATGACTGATATTGTAAGTGGTTTTAGTTCTAATTCAAGTCATAAATGTTTGTCAGAGTTTCCTAGTACGGAAGGCCATCCACTGCAAAAAACATATGGCAGAATAGTTGGCAGTTCAATTCAATTCATCTTTATTTCTATAGCGCTTTTACAATGTAGATTGTGTCAAAGTAGTTTCATATGGATTATAGTAAATTAAAACAGTGTCAGTCCAGTTTTCAGTGTTGAAGTTCAGTTTAGTTCAGCTCAGTGTGGTTTAATATTTACTGTTGAGAGTTCAAACACTGAAGATTAATCCATCAATGCGCAGCCCTACAAGTCCCGAACCATGCAAGCCAGTGGCGACAACGGCGAGGAGAAAACTTTCCCAATTGGCGAAAGTGAAGGATTAAAAAACTTCGAGAGAAACCAGGCTCAGTTGGGCACGACCATTTCTCCTATGGCCAATCGTCTTGTGCAGAGCTGCAGTCTAAGCGCCAGAGGCTGGAGAACACTAGACGTCCATAAAGGAGAAGATGCATATGGGGTGGTCACTGGCTGGTGAACAGGCTGGCCCTTCAGGAACAATGCGAGGACTTGTCTGTCACTGAGGTCTTACAGGGATCGGTCTCATGCTCTACACTCTATAACCACCACAGCAGCTGCTCTGGATACGACCTGGTCCAAGATTATGGAAACCTTGGGAATTATAAAAAACCGACAAACATAAGTGCAGATGCCATTCAAATTATGTCTTTTGGGAAGTGTTCTCGGCTCCGGTTGCCCTAAATAATGCAGACTAACAATCCTTTAGAGGATTTGGGTTTTGGATTTTTTGGTTCATTCTGTCGTGGTGACCCCTGATAAATAAGGGACTAAGCCGGAGGAAAATTAATGAATGTTTGTCAGGATTAATAAATGAGCTCAATTTTGTATTCATTCATTCAAGGAGTTGTTGGAATTTGCAGGTAATCTCACTCCCACTTGACCTTAAAGGGATCACTTAGCTCTGAGTCCAAGAATCTTGACCTGTTAATTAAACAAAACAGTACTTTTTTCTCTCTCTCTCTCTCTCTCTCTCTCTCTCTCTCTCTCAGTATTTTAAGAAAATCAGTCTTGCCTACCTGTTCTCTCAGTGGCTATATCAGCACATAATAACGTTGTCAGTCTTGCCTAATTGTACCAAATATGTATATTCATTGTTTTTAATTCATTAAAGGGCCATGAAACCCCCACTTTCAGTTAAGGTCTACCTCAGAAATTTTTCAAAAAATGCTCTGCGGGCAAAGGGAGATGTGGGCACGGCCAGCAGTGCAGGGGGAAAAGAGTAAAGCGAACAATTGTCAGTTGCCTAACAAAATGAGGCACAACTGTGATGAGACCCGTGATTTTATAGTTTACAAAGTTAAAATGCAAATAAATAAACAGTAAGTAATTTAATTGCCTGCTACATTTGTTATTCGTGAATTCAAATACACATAACCACAATTTGTTATATCATTATAAAGATAATCATGTTTCTATAAAAACTATACATGAGGAGGACTTCTCTCCTCAATCTCGAGGTCTGAATGCAGAGAGTGGATAGCAGTGCAGCAGGTCTCTTGCCCTATCTATTTCAACAATTAGCCCTGCCGGTAATCTGGGGGATTTTAAAGAGCAGCACGGATAAGGGCGATGTCTCTGAATGGTAACACACTCAACTGAAAAAAGACAAAGTCCACCATTCTCCAATTCTCATATAGCTCTTCTGGCAAAAAATGCTTAATACAAACCAACAGCTTTGCAGTATCAGCCCTGACAGCATCGCGGAGAAAAACATGCAACAAACCCTGTGGATCATGGAAACAAACACATACGACCCTGTTATGTGCATGGACACGGTCTTACCCAGTCATTGGGTCTCACAGCTTGGCAGGTCTGCTTTGCCTTTAGAACGCAGTTGCCCTCATTAATAATTAAGAAACAGGGTCTTCTCATAGGATAAGAAAACTCCACTATGAATAATAATGAGAAACTGACAACTGACTCCACTAGCAGATTTGCGCAAAAAATATTTTAAACCCGGAAGACGAAGTAAGCTGACAAAAGCTCCATATTATCCAGTTTTCCCCACAATTAAAGCTAACAGGTGCTAACGTTAACATTAGCAGGTGCTAACTGATGCTCAACATACACAAATCTGTAAAAATTAGTTAAAAAAAGTACTCAAGAGTGTCTTGAACCTTTAAAACAATATAAAAATTAGTTTGTACATTAGATTAGGAGGACCGAATAGGTAATTTTGATTTATGTTACTTTTTATTTATTGTTATGACTGGAATTGAGGTTAGTTAATGCTTATTTTTAAAATGTCTGTTTTTAAGACGATTTATTACAGTTTTGTTTATCAAGCAATTAGTACGACTGTGCGCTTTTTATGTTTTTAACTAGAGTTGAGGTTAATTCATCTTAATTTATTTTATGTTGTCTGTTTTAAAGACGGGGCCACGGTGGCCTAGTGGGTAGCACGATCGCCTCACAGCAAGAAGGTCGCTGGTTCGAGCCTCGGCTGGGTCAGTTGGCATTTCTGTGTGGAGTTTGCATGTTCTCCCCGTGGTTGCGTGGGTTTCCTCCGGGTGCTCCGGTTTCCCCCACAAGTCCAAAGACATGCGGTATAGGTGAATTGGGTAGGCTAAATTGTCCGTAGTGTATAAGTGTGAATTCACATGGAATCTAGGCATATAGACATGGTCAAGACGATCTGCTGCAATTCAAACTGAACATCAGAATAGGGAACAAAGGTGAGCTATGCACTCAACAGGGGAATGCAGAAGAACTCTGCATGCACAACACTTCAAACCTTGAGGCAGATGGGCTACAGCAGCAGAACACCACACCGGGTGCCACTCCTATCAGCTAAGAACAGGAAACTGAGGCTACAATTCGCCCAAGCTCACGAACATTGGACAATATAAGATTGTTAAAACGTTGCCTGATCTGATGAGTCTCGATTGCTGCAGTGACGTTCAGATGGTAGCGTCAGAATTTGGCATCAACAACATGAAAGCATGGAAAGCAACGGTTCAGGCTGGTGGTGGTGGTGTAATGGTGTGGGGGATATTTTCTTCGCACACTTTTGGCCCAATAGGACCAATTGAGCATCGTGTCAACGCCACAGCGTACCTGAGTATTGTTGCTGACCATGTTCATCCCTTCATGACCAGTGTATCCATCTTCTTATGGCTATTTCCAACCGGATAACCATGTCATAAAGTGCGAAGCATCTCAGACTGGTGTCTTGAACATGACAATGAGTTCACTGTACTCCACAGTCACCAGATGTCAATCCAATAGAGCACCTTTGAGATGTGGTGGCACAGGAGATTCGCATCATGGATATGCAGCCTACAAATCTGCTGCAACTGTGTGATGCTATCATGTCAATATGGATCAAATTATTTGAGAAATGATTCCAGTACGTTGTTGAATCTATGCCACAAAGTATTAAGGCAGTTCTGAAGGCAAAAGGAGGTCCAAACTGATACTACTAAGGTGTACCTCATAAAGTGGGTGTATAAACAGTATAATACACTTTACTATCAAAAACACTATAGCATTTAATATAAATTACTTTTGCGTGTATGTTGAATACTTCTAGTTTGTATTCAACAAAATAAAAGACACAAATGTTCTTTAGATTTCCTAATGACTTTACTTATAACAGTACATATAATATTTTTATGTGTTTACTAGTCTGCTACTGTCTACCGTTGTGTAAACATTGGACTTTAACACAAGAGTCACATCTGCTGTTAAACAGGGTTGTCAATCGCAAATTCTGACTGTATGAAGGTGAAAAAAAGCCAGATATCATCACTCCGTTGCTATAGCAAAGCATGTTTGTTTTGGGAGATAAAGTTGGCAAACGGCCCGATTTTTGTTCTCTTCGTTCGTCTTTAATAGCCTACGTGTATGCACAAGTATCTCGACACAGAGCTTGTTCTTGTGTTATAAAAAATTGGATTAAGACTAAGTATTGGAATTTTGTGAAAAAGACTCTTTCAGAAAATGTCAAGTTGTACTTCAAGAAATTTTGACATGTGGTATCCTTTTTTCTTTAAAAAACATTCTTGTGCCTTATGATAAAATTGTGAATATATAATATATGATACTAGATAAGGTCAATAAAGTATTTAACCAATAATTAAGAGATAATAATGTGTCTCTCAAGCTGACTGGTAGACAATTTGCAGATAATTAATTTACATGTATGTCTAGTTTTTCACTAGACTATCACTATCACTAATTACATCATTAAAATTGTATTTAAATTACTGTTTAATTACTGTGTCTGAAAAGTCACCTGATTACTAAATACGTAATTTAAAGGTGCAGTAGGTGATCTGCCTAAATGCTAACCGGTTAGCATAATATCTTACAAACACAATCCCTCCCCTGCCGTCCAAAGCCAATCCTCCTGATATCATGAGCACGCTCAAAGATGACAGATTCCCACTAGATCATGTCATTCGGCAGTTAGAAAACTTTATAGTACTTTATGCTACTACAATTCCCAATGAAAAATGTATTATATCCAGCACGTTTTCAGTTGCGTATTAGCAAGCAAAACTTGTCATAATGTGCAATATTTCATGCATGCAAGGATCGCTGGTCTCACTCTCTTACTCGCTTTCCTAAAGCAACTATGCTTAGTGTTTTGACCAGCGGCGTGCAGGAATTACACATGGTAAACAAGATAGGGAGAATGTCACAGGTTGTCATTGTTCAAAAATGAATCAATGTGAATATAAAACCAACTTTAGCTCAGTAAGCAGACTAGGCAGAATAGTGCTATTTACTGACGTTTTGTTGTTAAACTGAATAAAAATCTAAATTATCGATTCTGTAAAAGGTCCCTTATAAAACTGAAAATAGTTACATTTGGAGATTTCAGTGGCTGGACAACACCTCTGTGCATATAACCCATTTGTAACAACACAATCCACATCAGCTTTGTGTGACTAAAATAGTATTAAAACTTAACGCTACCTGTCTAAAAGAAACACTTCAGCCATGGTGTCGTCTTCCCTCCAGCGTGCAAAAGTATCTCCGATATTGATTCATCATTTTAAAAAGTTTTGATTCAGCCTTAGTATTTGTTTCGCTCTCTAGCATGCAGGTGAAATTACATATAAATACATTTAGATCATTTACTATAATCACTAGTGGAATGTGAAGAGACTGAAGAGCTAAAAATGTCTCTGAAGACAATCACCTATACTGCAACTTTAATTACTTGAAATCCCTATAAATATCAATACTTAGAAAATAGATTTTCAGCTTAATTTTTAAATTCTTTCTGAATAGGGCTGGGCGATTTGGCCTCAAATCAAAATCTCGATTAATTGATTAATGAACGATTTAAACTCGATTATGATTAATGAACGATTATTTTATTTATTTATTAGATTTTTTTTCTCATAGTTCACGAACATTTTGTACAGTAAATATGCTCACATAGTACAAGTGGGAGATTTTTGCATGTAGGGTGCATTACTTGATTTTAAGGAAACACATATTACTGTATCTACTATCTATTTATTGACTATCAATGCTGAAACAACTGAAAATTAATACACACGTTGCCTAAAACCTGCAGTAATTTTTTTCTTATAAAAAAGTTAAAATAAATAACTTAAACTTTTGGAAACAAAAAAAAAATTATTTTCGATGTTTTAAATTTTTAAAGTGGAAAATAAGCAGTATCTTTTATAAATAAAATTACTTGTATATCCTATAAATAATATTTTAATCATTACAGTTCTTGCATCTTCTATAAACAAATACAATAATATCAAAGTAATGGAAAATATGCCGTCTCAAGGCATCTCTGGTGCAGCTTTCAATCATCATCAATGTTGTGCAAAGTAGGCTCAAAAATGGGTCCATCGTCCTACTTGACTAGAGATCAGATGTGGCTGCAAAGTGGCCACAGAAGTATAAATCAGCCTTAGCTGGTTAATACCTCTGCATTGAATTTTTTCACCGTGACCCACGGTGCATGCCTTGCATGTAGCTGTGCATTTATACTTCTGTGTGCTGTTTGTGTTGCTCTGCAATAACACTTCCGAAACGCTAGCTGACAGGAAGGTTTTATGTTCCTCTGTGTCAAGTTTCTTCGGGGGTGTTTTGTTTTTTCCAAATGCTACCTAAATGTAGAAGTAGCACATTTATACACAACTCGCTCATTTAGAGGCAGGAGATGGCAGACGTGCAACCACTTTAATCATAAAGCAAACACAAAACAAAAGTTTCCAACTGGAGCTCCTCCACAGGACTCCACACGTAAACACTTGCTCCAACAGGCTTTCTGCTCTCGAGCAGCTCTCTGCACCACCCACACTCATCACCACTATAAAGCCGACCAATCACAGAGCTTGCGCTATGCGAAGGCTGCGTCGGAGCATACGATGCAGAACTATAACACCAGATGCAGAACTATGACTCCACACAAGGTAGGGAAAGTAATAAAAAAATAGACCTTTTGAGCAATTAGTAAGAATTGATTTAGGGTATTTTAGAAAATGTGTTTATTTTTAAATATATTATTTGTATTTTATTCCGTTTGTTAGTTTTAATCTTAAAATTTTAAAATTCAGAAGTTCTATTTTAGTTTTCAGAACTTTCAAATCATCACCCTAAATGTCCATTCTCAAAGATTACATTTTTCAGGTGAAGATGAAGATGAAGATGCCTGGCAGCAGGATTGAGTACCTCTGGTGTCAGTAATCATGAGATAAACTGTTCCTGGCACCACATAGGCTAGTACATTTATTGCTCAACATGCTATATCCATGTCGCTATCTGTTTTCCCAGTGCCTGCGCTCTTGAGGAATGGAACGTGTTTATGTATAGTAACAATGTTCTCCACCTCTTCCATCTTTTCCTCGATTTTTATGTGTTTTCCAGACCCTCACATAAAGAAGCATCCCGAAAACAGCAGGCTTCACTGTGGGGATGTTTGATGTTCTGAGTTAGGTTTGGCTACAGTATGTTACACTTCCTAGCAGCTGTCTTTTTCATGAACAAGTTGTATTTATGAAACTCATGTGTGATTTTCTCATAGAACGTTTTAGTAAGCTGGCGGTGTCTCAGTGGTTAGCATGAAGGTCGCTGGTTCGAGTCCCGGCTGGGCCAGTTGACATTTCTGTTTGGAGCTTGCATGTTCGTGTGGGTTTCCTCCCGGTGCTCTGGTTTCCCCCACAGTCCAAAGACATGCGGTTTCGGTGAATTAAATAAACTACATTTGGCCATAGTGTGTGTATGTGAATGAGTGTGTATGGGTGTTTCCCAGTAATGGGTTGCAATGGGTTGGATATTATTTTAGGAAACGTTTTGATGTTGAATGTACTTTGAGCCCTTCAACTGCACATACAATGAAGATTAGAGAAACAATGTAATCTTCATTGTTCTACATTTCAAGGAATTTTAGTTTGGGCTATTAGAGGAATGTTTTACAAAATAATCAAGGCACTTTAACAACAACCCTTGACTTCAACACAGCCTCATTGGAAATACGTACTTCAACATATGCTGATACTTCTACGGGGCAGAATGATACCAAAAGCTTTTATTCCATTTCACAGTAATGACATTTACAGGGACACATTATCGACAAATAAAGGATTATTTTCATGCAGTTCTTTGCAATACACCAAATAACTATCACAAAGCAACTTAACGGCGTCTATGATGTGTACAGTGACAGAAAAGAGCTCAAAATTATAGAAAAGCATTTACGTCTGCACCGAAAAAAAAGTGACACTGTAAGAAATGCATACTGTAACATGCAAGTGGGTGGCATCACCATTTTGTAGTTTACATGAAGGCAACAATGGTGTCCTTTTCTAGAACAAAATAAAAAAAGGCAAATATCTACTTGAACAGCACTACAAAAACTGGGTTTTTGTGTCTTAAAGGGATAGTTCACCCAAAACTAAACATTATATCATAATTTTACTCACTCTTCACTAAAGAATATATTTTGAAGAAAGCCGACCTTAACTAACCACTGACTTTAAAGGGGTGGTCCACTACAATTTAATATTTTAAACTTGATGTGTAATGTAGCTGTGTGAACATACAGTATACAACAGCTCTGAATGTAATATGCTCAAAGTTCACTATAGGTGCGTCCCAAATCGCATACTTACACACTATTCTACACCATTTTGTAGTATATTTATATATTTGTGACTACTTCGGGGTGAGTAAATGTTCATCTCTACTATAAATATCTCATTTCAGAGAAGTCTGAGAATAAACTGACTCACTCATTTGTTCATTTTCTTTTTGGCTTAATCAGTTTATTAATCAGGGCTCACCACAGCGGAATCAACTGCCAACTAATCCAGCATATGTTTTTATGCAGCGGATGCCCGTCCACCTGCAACCCAGTACTGGGAAACACCCATACACACTCATTCACACACAATACAGACAATTTAGTTTATTCAATTCACCTGTAGTGCATGTCTTTGAATTGTGGGGGAAACCGAAGCACCCAGAAGAAACCCATTCAAACATGGGGAGAACATGCAAACTCCACACAGAAATGTCAGCTGGCCCAGCTGGCCGGGACTTGAACCAACTACCTTCTTGCTGTAAGGTGACAGTGCACTGAGCCATCATGCAAGTCATTTCACTTGGCAGCCATCTTTGAAACTCCTCTCTGGCAGTATGCTCGGGCATTCTGTCTGAATGGGGAAATGTCAAATTCACCAAAATTGCCAAGCTTATGACTAAACTTCATATTTGGAAACATCAATAAAATGAAACAACAACTTTTGTCTTTAGTTTAATTTCTAAACGTTCTAATCGCACAAAATCTGCAGAAACTCACGTCTGGTACGAGCATCTTCCCAGAAGATTTGTTTGTCTATAGCAATCACTTATTGGCTCTGTACTACAAGGCAGGGCTTCATTCGCTACGTTGACCGTTACACTTTTCCCCATTCAAAACTATACGAGTCTTGTGCATTATATAGGCTGTTTCTCAATATGCGTTCTTCAGCGGTCTTACGTCCTTGTGTTCTCGTGTAACGTCATCATCATCCGCCAAAGTTCAGTTCCAATACTCAAGACCGCAAGAACGGAGGACGCGTGAAACGTGAAAGTCCCAGAAGTCGTTGCGACTGGAGGTGGGAAGCGCAGCATTTTGGATAGATTCATTATCAAAGTTCAGAGATGTACTTATTTATCTCAGCAGTGTCTCTCAATGAGACGGTGAAAGTAAACATTAAAGTGAAAACACATTAAGGGTGTTTATTTGTTGAAATTCGCATTAAAATCTGTGTTATTTGTGTTGTGCAGCGTATATTTGCGAAGTCTTTATGCAGAGTATATATTGTGAAACGGGAAAACAATAAATCGCTGTATGAATGCTGTAATGTTTTAATAATTTTCGGTTAAAGACGTGCGAGGGTCATGTGACCATCAGGAAGAACGCAGCATCTCATTTCTCACATGACGCGTTTTATGTCCTCGTGGTCTCCCGAGTTCGTTCTTCCGATGTGACCTGGAAAGACCGCTCTCCACAAGAACACGAGTCCGTTCTCTGCATTCTTGGAATTGAGACACAGCCATAGTCTTTGGCTGACAGCAGTGTTTGTGTTGTCAAGAAGACTACAGACACTTTTAAAGATGGAGGAAAGACTTGTGGTTGCCGTTTCGAGTTATCCGAAGCTGTATGACTTCACAAATCTTGAATATCACAAGTAAAACAATATCAACAGGAAGGCTCGCACACCATACACAGTTGATTCAGTGGTTGCCTAGAAACATCAAAAAAGTGTCTTCTTTATTTCTTGTCAACCAAAATGGCGGTGTTGTGCGCCCTGCATGCTAACCCTAACTGAAAATCGTGTTCAGCCCCTAAATGTGCAGTGGGAGGAGTCAGAGAGGAAGGGTGTGTTAGAAGCAGCTCATAAATATTCATGAGGAGATTGATGTGGAAGGCCCCTTTAGTTCAGGACACACAGCTGGACAGAGCAGCTCACATTCCAGCAGGCGCTTTCTCTCCCTCGCTCTTTCTCCTGCTATCTCTCTCTCTTTCTCACTTTTTATTGCTGTCCTATTTTCAGCGCGTCTCTCTCATCGCTGCACTTTGCCCTACAAATCAATGCTTGCCATTTTGTGGCTCTCCCCCCAGTACCCTATGTGGAAAGAATGCGCTCCCAGCATTCCTGAGGAGATGGTGCATTTTGGCTAATGGTCCCCCGAGAACTACTAGGATGTTGCATGGGAATGTTGGCGTGGGCTAAAACTGACATTATGTTTCACTGTTGTTTTGATATTTAAAATGATCACAGCATGTGATGAGGTAATCATATTTTTATCTCCATATTTTTTTTATCGACATCCATGTAAATAAAGGTAAAATATTTCTGGAGTAATCAAATAGCACTACCAGTAACAAGTGTAATTATTATTATTGTTGTTATTGTTGTTGTTATTGTACAGTTATCACATTAATAATAATAATAATAATAATAATAATAATAATTATTATTATTATTATTATTATTGTTTATTTATTTTTAAATTGCCATTTTAAAGTTTAGCGTCATCAAGATATTTTAAAAAGTTTTTTAAATGAATCTTTGTGATCTTATGCTTTGATCAAAAATATATTTAAATGGTAATATTTAAAAACATTATTCAATATTTAAATGGTTATCTAATTTAATAAACATTTTTTTATTACGATTTTTAAAAATATTTTTATTATTGGGGAAGCTGAACTCACAGCATTTAACTCCAGTCATTTTTGAGAAATCGACTGATTTGGTGCTCATGAAATATGAAAAATGTTTCAGTATTATATGTTTGACAGAAAGTTAGAATGACGTGTGTTGGGCAATAACGCACTACTAGTAATGGGTTACTTTAACAGCATTACTTTTGACAGTGACTAATACTGTAACACACTACTTTTTAAATATATTAACTCTGTTGCCATTACAATATGATGCATTTATCCAGTACTTGGTAGATTATTTAATTTTGGCTGCACTCTAGCCTACATCATCCTGTTTCCATTGGTGACACATTGTGGGATTGGTGGATGCCAATCAACCACCGTTAAAAAAGACGAGCCAGTATGAGTATGAGGCATTTGACTGGACCAGTGTTGCCAGATTGGAAATGTCAAAGTATCATAGCAGAACCGCAAAATTATCATATTTGGAGTCAAACGAAGAGTATACAGCTATTATTTAGGCCAGTGGTTGTCAACTGGTTTGACCACGGGACCCACATTTTTAGGAACTGTAATATAATTTTAGGAATTATAATTCATTTGTATTTATTTGTTAACATACACAAGTAGTGACAGAAAAATCATGAGAAAACCAGCAAGACTTGCAAATAAACAGTATTTTATTGCTGACGTTTAACAAAATGTATCAAATTATAGAAATATTACAAAGTAAAAACGACAAACACTGTAAACAGCGGTTAGGGTAAGGAAAGGTTGTTACCATAAATAAAACTGAACTGTTAATAAAACATGAACACTGATCCTGTTGAACAGAACAAACCATCAAATTGTAAAATGATTAAAACATTTATAACCATTTTTACATCTAATATGACAGCAATTATAAACATCTGTTTCACTTAACAGTAATTTGGGAAGATAATGAGATAACTGAGGATGTCCTTTACTGATGTGATAAGAGTTTCAAAGTCAGGGGTGATGAAAGACAGTATTGTTAGCACGTGCTAACCGAAGATCGTGCTCTATGTCCAACCTGTTACTTTGCTTTGACTCAAGCTGCACCAAGGAACAGAAGCCACTTTCATACAAATACGTAGTTCTGAATGGGATGGTTTTGATCGCACTCTCAGATCGCGAAGACTGGCAGAGGCTTACTTTACTGAATTTCTTTTTCAGCGTCTTATCACGACAGCTCCACAAGCTGACTCTCTATGTTGCTTGGCAATGTGACGCTTTCCACGTCGATTTCAAAGGGATTAGTTGTCGTGCGCACATTTCAAAATAAAAGTCCGGTATACACAAAACAAGTTAAAAATGAAACTTTTGTTGGTTTTTTTGACCACAAAGTCTGCGACCCACTGAAAATGTTCCTGCGACCCACTTTTGGGTCGCGACCCACCAGTTGCGAAACACTGATTTAGACAAACAGCGTTTTGACACAATGTGCAATTTACAATACATAAAAAAAAACCTAGGCGTACCTTAGTGGGAAGGTTCAACCTTGCGAGTCGCTGTCATCGGAGACCTGCATGTTGCCAGATGTTGAGTCGATTTGGCTTTGCTTTGATGAGTTTACCTTTCGAAAAATGTAAAAAACGAGAACGTCAAGGGGAAACTCCCCTGTCCTTCTCACCTTCCTTTTCAGCACAAATTTTTTAAACTTTAAACAATCGACCTCAAGCTGAAACCGCGTGCGGGAGGAATGATAACTCATGAGAGAGCCTTTCTCCACGTTGATTGGCTGAGACGATAAAACATAAGATGAGACAGAAAGCATTCCTCACTCCAAATTCTCTTCACAGAAAATAGAGAAAAGATGCAGCTAGTTAATAAGTATAGAAGCCCTGAGATTACAATGAAATTCATTTTAAATGCCATAAAATTCTGAAATTATCATACATTATTGGATTTTTCTCATTATTGATCGTACATTGTACAGAGATAGAAATTATTGTACAAATACGACAATTATCGTATGTCTGGCAACGCTGGAAAAAGTAAAGCGAAAGCAGAGAGACGGGGTGTGCGTGAGAGAGGCCAAATGTGAGCACGAGAGAGACCGAATGCATACACAGGAGACTGAGAGACTAATAACGTTGCTATTATTAATTACTGTACTACTACTAATACTACCATGTTCGTTGTTTCAAATAAATAAGCACACATTTGGTATCTGTATAACAAAATTGATTAGTCTAGTGACACGTTTCTGTTATATTTCAGAACACGTTATTTAAATGTATAGTAGAGTGTTGTATTGCTCAGAAAAATTATGTGATTTATTATTGTAATACATATTTTTATAGCTGTTATACAACAACAGTAAAAATATTTAACTTACTTTTAGTTGTTGACACACCACATTTCATTTGTGGTTAGTTGGAAAATTGCTCATCGATTTCATTTTTTGAGCAGCTGTTTTTGTTTTGTTTAAAATGCAAACAATTTATGGTTGGCTACAGGGGCGCCGCTAGCAATTTTGGGCCCCATGAAAAAATATGAGGATGGGCCCCCTACTACCAAGCTAGCTATCCAAACACTTTGTCTGCAATGTTTTTATACTGACGTATGCATTTTATTATTGATTTTGTCCACTACTTAACAGTATTTAGTAAGAGAACGGCCATGACTGTAGCTAGCAGATGACTTATTGTTAAAATGGAAATGTAGTACAAAAAAGAACAGTAATCAAATATTCACTGAAAACTTTTACATTTCTAAACACAAAAAACACCAGTGTGTAACTATTTAAATAACTGTACTGCAATAGTGTCTCATACAACGTGCAATACACTTTAATTGAAGATTTTGCAAGCAAGAAGGCCAAACGTTTGGCACTTGGAATTTAAGTTACTGCCAGCTTAATCAACAGACCGTTTCAAATGTATTTATGTTGTGTTTATTTGGTTTGCAGTGTGCTGGATTTTGCACTCTGTTAATAAAAATTTGTTTAATTTTTTTTTATTATTTGCCGGCAAGAAGGCCAGGGTTTTGCCATTTAAGTAATGGTCAGTTTAAACAAAAGAACATTTCTTATTTATGGGTCTCATTGTAGTATAATTTTGTGTCTTATTGATTTAGTGTATAGTGTGTCATTTGGGATGCAGTAATAAATGACCAAAATACCAAATAATAGCCCACCTGGCATGAGTGTAAATGCATTCACCATCGGGAGGCGCTATAATCACTCTCACAGGAGAATACTGCTCTCACAATCCGGTTTACCGGCTGAATGAGTGCCTCATCCGGTTAAATAAAGTGCATTATTGTTAGAGTTTTTAGTGTGAACGCACTACTTACAGTACACTATTTATACTACAAAGATGGCGTAGAATAGTGCATACGTATGCGATTTGGGATCGCTGCCTTGACAGTTTACCTGACGATCGCACTCAACTCTTTTCCTGCTACTGACGGACTGAACCATACAGCGAAAGGAGGGGGGTGCAATTTGACCGTGACAGTTGTGACAGCCACGAGGGGCAGATATAAACCTTTTTTCTAATAAATTGTTTTTCTTGTAATTTAGAGATACATTAATACTTTATATTACATTATAGTACTGTTATTAATTATAAAGCAGATCTCTGTGGGCCCCTAGAGTGCATGGGCCCTTAGAATCGTCCTAACTTTCCCCCCTTAGCGGCGCCCCTGGTTGGCTATAAAAGCATTTTTTTTTTTTTTTTTTGGTGCTGAGTGTCACCAAATAGATTCTGAATGATAATTCTGATTACTTTTGTATAATTACTTCAGAAAGGTTTTGTGTTTGCTGTATATTGTTGCTAGTTTTCAAACTCAAGCTGTAAAGGAACATGTTTAAAGGGCACCTTTGATGAAAAATCTACTTTTTAAGCTGTTTGGACAGTCATATGTGTAGTTATAGTGTATAGACGGTCATTTTGGGGTGGTATAAACACACCCAGTCCTTTTTTTTTCAATTTAACGGCATAAAAACGGTGGACCAATTGGATCGGTTTTGAGATCAACCGCAACTTGACGTAGGAGTGCGGTCCCTCCGCCCACCAAATTGATCGACAGCTGCGTATTAACATGTTTCCGTAGTAACGTGTATAATCATATCAACAAGACAGGACGCGCGCAAAACAACCGGGAATAAAAGGTCTGTTCAGTTCGTGAAGGTCATTAATCACCATCGAATGGGATCAAGAGTGAGTTTAAGTTTAACACGTGTTTAAAACAGTGCATGTTAATGAGTTACAGCCATTTACTTCAGCTTTACTTCATCAGCACAGCTGCGTGTCAGCAAAAAATACGCTTCAATCTCTGTTTGTGGACAATAAATCAGGTTTATTGTGTACATTAACATAACAGATATCCATACAGCAGTGGATAAACCTGTATCCTTTCACATTTGCTTGCCAAAGCAATGCAAAGCTCAACGCGCGTGCTGTCTGTGTGTGTGTGCGCGCGCGCGTATGTGCGTGAACGAACTCTAACTGCATTGTGTGTGACTCATCGTTGCAACTCCTTAACAAACACATTAAACAGTCATTGGTAAAGTTCTTACTGTTGTATTTCTCAAACGTAGTGAGATCTGCTTCCTGCTACATCTGTTCCTGTTAAGTCTATCTGTCTGACGCAGCCGAGGGCGGAGATTGAGGCACGATGACGGGAACGGTGGGCGGGGAGGACTATTCTTAAAGGCGCAGACTCAAAAACAGCAAAAAGCTCTTTAGGGCTATAATACAGAGACTTTAATCAGCTATAATTAATAATCCGATGGGTATTTTGAGCTGAAACTTTACAGACAAATTCTGCTGACACAAAAGACTTATATTAAATATAAAAAAAGGGGTCATGTATGTGCCCTTTAAGGGATAAATTCAAACTTTTATGACACTGAATTACCATTACGTTTTGTATTATTCATCATCATATCTTATTTATCACCTTGTGATTTTTCACTTTTGTGCTGCTGGTTTTATTTAAGTTTAAGTTTAAGTTATTTTTTTATTTTTTTTATTTTTTAAGTTTTGTGATTTAGTTGTGAGAATGCAAATTGAAACTGTGAAGTTGATCAACAGTGTATTGTCCATGCAGCACTGAAATGACGTTATGAGTGCATTAATAGGAGCATTAAAATGTTCTTTGAAAAAGTAACTCAAAAATGACTAATGACAGTAGTGCATTACTGTTTGGTGCAAGTAATCGATAAAGTAATTGAGTTACTTTTTGAATGAAATAACTAGTAAATGTAACTAATTACTATTTTTCAGTAACTAGTAGGGCTGCATGATTAATCAAAAAAAGATTGCGATCTCGATTCAACCCTACACGCGATCTTAATTCAGGTTTTCTACGACTCAGCCAGTTATATTTTCAAGGTCAGCAGAGAAGTGTAAAGGCGGACACACAAGTCTTCACAGCAACATGGACAGCAAATGGCGTCAAAAGTGTCACATAATGTATTTATAAGGTACAATTCACTTAATGTCTTAATGTAATGATGTATTCGTGGCTGTGAAATCACACGTAAGCTGACACACTGTTTGTTTACTTCCGAGAGGACTCACGTGCACGCCAGTGATGTCTACGCTAGTGAACAGAGCCTGCATAGGCTGTGAATAACATCTAATAAAGTTGTACATAACGTTCAGTTTTTTTTGCACAGAGTGATCGTATTGGGGCCACACGGGAAGTATGATTTCCATGTGTGTGTTTTTTTTTTTCTCAGAGTGAAGGCAGCAATGAAAGTGAAACCGGCGAGCACATCTTTTAAATGATCATATCGCATTTTAGAGTGGCCAACGACAAGCATTTGATTTTTTTTTTGCCTTTCATAGCAAACACAAGAAGTTGCGCATGAAAATAAATCTTTAACAGTGTCAGTATAACTACTCTAGCCTATATAACACTGACTATAATGCTAGAGGGAGAATCTGATAATGACAAATGTGTTTACCAGTGGAAAAAAATGGTCTAATAATGTTGTCAATGACAAATGAATAGCATATGTCAGGACATATTTAAAGTCTGTTCAAATTCCCATTCCAAGTCTATACAAAATTTTGCATTTTAACCAACAGTAGAGCTACACATAGGCCTAATATTATTAGTGTTGTTTAACCCTATGTTTGAGAAGTAACAATAATAATAGCCCATTTATATTAATCTTTATTATACATCTACAGAATTGTGAAAAAATCCTGATCTTCCTTTTGAGCACATTCTCATTTTATCCAGAATCGTGCAGCTCTAGTAACTAGCACAACACTGGTCAAGGCTAACTTATGTTTTTAACAGTGAAGTAAACTATTAATTCCAGTTTTGCAAACTCTGAACATGTTACTTAATATATCATACTGAGCACAAACATTTGAACAGTAGTGTATACCGATCCGTTTTAGGAAATGATAATTCGGTTTTGGGTTGCTAATGGGTTTGGGTTGGTTTTAGATTGAGCAGCTAAGTAAAGCTCACACTATGCTTGGTAACTTCAATGAAGTGTGTGTGTACCTCATGGCTAGCTGTTTTTATACTCGACGGTCGGTCGGCTCTATAAATAACCCACATGTTTTGATGTGCGCCCCATTTAGCAAGAAGGAGAATTTTTAGCTTGTAGAATGCAAAGAATTTAGGCGCTTGTGCCAAAGCGTTAAAAGCGTTCTGAAGTCAACATACAGTATATCCCAGTGGAGGTGAAGCCTAAGTTACTTATCCTTTATTCGTTTACCTGGAAGGTCTCATTTAAATAAAATAATGTCTTCCTCCAGGGAGTCCTAGCCAAGACAGCTGTAGCAAAGTTTTACATAAACACACAATATGAAATATACTACCTGGTCAAAGATTTTAGAAAAAAAAAGTTTGATTTACTTCTGCTCACAAAGCTTGCATTTATTTGACCCAAAGTACAACAGAAACAGTAATATCTTTATATATATTAATTTAAAATAATCAGTTTTAATATAAACGGCAGCACGTTGGCTTAGTGGTTAGCATTGTCACTTTACAAAAATAAGGTCGCTGGTTTGAGTCTTAGATGGGAGAGTTGATATTTCTGTGTGGAGATTGCATGTTCTCCCCATATTGGCATGGGTTTCCTCCGGGTGGTCCGGTTTCCCAAACAGTCCAAAGACACGCGCTATAGGTGAACCAAATAAACTAAATTGGCCATAGAGTATGTGTGTGAATGAGAGTGTATAGATGTTTCCCAGTACTGGGTTGCAGCTGGAAGGGAATTCGCTGAGGAAAACATATGCTGGATAAGTTGGCGGTTCATTCAGCTGTGGTGACCCCTGATGAATAAGGGGACTAAGGAAAACGACAAAATATTTCAATATATTTTAAAATCTCATTTTTTTTTTTAGCATCATTACTCCAGTCACATTCTTCAAAACCTTTTCAAATGTACTAATTTAATTTAATATAAATTTAATTTTAATTTAGTTTAATTTAATTTAATTTAATTTAATTTAATTTAATTCATTTTCTTTTCTACTTAATCCCTTTATTAATCTAGGGGTCGCACCCGGAGGAAACCCACATGTGAGCACAGGGATGATAAATGATAATGATCTGCATATGTTTATTAATCGTTGGAAGCGCTGCATTCACATCTGTGTTTGATCGAGAGCGATTCAGTTTTACACAATTAAATAGCACAGAAGTACTGGGAGAACAGTTTCTATTCCAGACATAAACACTGATGTTTATGGTAAAGATTAAAATCACTGTTGAATAGAACTTGACTGTGGTGAATGTTGTAGCAATTACATTGCGTAATGAATATTCTTCCTTTTTTCAGCTGGTTCTTTATTGATTTTTATTTTTTCATTTAAATTACAGGTTCTAAGGTATGTTTGTTAAAACCAATGGTTTTTGCAGTGATATTTTTGTATACATGGAAAGCAAATGACATTTGTTTTCTCTATTTTAGCTGATCTGAAATATGGTCCAATCCGTCACTCAAAAACTGTAGTGTGATCTGAACCGTGGGATTTGTGATATATATATATATAGGGTGGGCCATTCATATGCATGCACCTTGATAAATTGCATAGACAATTGCCTTCAGATGACCCCAAAGATAAAAGTCTACGGGGGTTAGATCGAGAGACCTTGGGGGTCATTCAACTGGCCTACGACAACCAATCCACTTTTCAGAAAACTGTATTTAGTAAACCATTCCCATTTTATTAAGGTGTATCCATATAAATGGCCCACCCTGTGTGCAACGGTTGTCGGTAAAAAATCGTACCGCACCACTGAGATTCTGAGTTTAGCACAGCAAGTGAAGGAAATAACGTGCATGCAAAAGCGCAGGTGATATCAAAACAGCGCATTGCCATGAACATTTCAATGAACATTCAATATAAATTTGTATAGACAAAAAAAAAAAATGCCTATTTTTTGTTATTGTTGCAAATATAGTCTCTATGATAGTGTCTAACAGGCAGACCGAGGTCCGTGTCCAGACCCATAAGTGTCCTGTACAGACCCGAACATAAAGCCCCAGGTCGCGCAGGTCTGTTTCTGCAGTCGCACTTCCGCTGGGTGTTCTTCCGCACCTGATCACTCCTGCTATTTATTCATTGTGTTTACCCACTGTCTGCTAAGAAAAGTTCAGTCATACAAAAATGTACTATTTTATAAAGAAGACATGGCACCCAACCCCACTCTAAATCCAACCATCATTGGGTGATGAGCTAATCATACTAAATTGATTCGAATTAGATCGTACGAGATGATACAAATTAGCCACTAAATCAAAAATTGCAAACGAATTGCAGTGAAATAGCAATGATGCATTGTTGCCTTGGTAATGCAAACATAATGTAAACAGAAGTAATCAATGCTCTAAAAGAGCTAAATTATTAAGATGTGTTGACAGAATTATTATCTGCATAATTGGTTGAGACTGTTGAGTCAAGATGTAAAACAGAAAAAGGTTTAAGCTTTTTCTCTCATTATTTTTCTTTATTTGAACACACAATTTGCCATTCATTTATTTAATTAACGAGAGAATATGCAAATCTACAGTCATATGTACACATGTGACGATAACCGTTTTTAAGGTATACCGGGGTTTAGAAAAATCAAAACTTTCAAACTGTAAACTTTTTTGTAATAACTTTCCTAAGGTATGTGAAAGATTCTTTATTTATTTTTTTTTATTTTTTTAGGACAACAGTATCTTCAGAAGAAAATAAATCCAGTGATGCCGTTTTAAATTGTAAATAAATCAGTTATTTAGCCTGACATGTCTACTGTTCCAAAATATTTTAATGTTTCTCAAGAGCAGTAATCACAATATCGTCAAACCGTGAAACCGTGATATTTTTACCCAAGGTTATCATACCCTTAGAATCTTATACTGGCCCATGCCAGTCATATGTATGAAGCCTGCTGCATTGTCAGGTGTTTGGTACCCAATAAATATATAAATTGTTATTTTTCTGTTTGTTTTTTCAGAATTTTTCAGAAAAGCAATTTTTTTTCTAAACATAGAACATACCTTGAAACCGTGACACTAAAACCGTGATACATACCGAACCGTGAGTAGATTGAACTGCTGCACCCGTAATATATACTGATCAGATTGATTACAAAAAATAATAGGCATACATTTTGCAAAGAATATCCCCATTGTTATTACTTATTCTATGTATTTGCACCAAATCCAAGAAGTTTTTAAATATTTCAGTTTTTCATGTTAAGTGTGTATTTAAAAACTTCTTTAGTGGCATTGAAGTGCCACATTCCTGTTCTCTGTGTGTATTCTCTCTAGCACGATGAATCTCTGTGCATATTCTAGGGCATAGTTGTGATGTTTTCTGAATTAAAGGATTTACTGTTCCTTTCCTACTCCATGTCATGGACGAATACAAGCAAGGAGATTTATTTCATAATGTGAGAACTCTGAGTATTACTCAGAGACACGCTGTGAATGTGCAGATGTGTTTGAGAAGAGTTGAGTCACAGCCAGGTTCTCTCACTCTCTCTCTCTCTCTCTCTCTCTGTAGCTTTAGATTGCGTAATATGGCATGCCGTCTCCCTCCCTCCCTTCCCGCTGACAGCCTTACATTACGCAGTGGTTTTATGGACTCTAAAAACCACACAGAGAAGCTGAAACTCTCTCTGGAGCTGAAGGCAGCCCTTGTAGAACTGTGTCACCAGTTTGAAGGTAGAGCTGCTCGTCTGAAACACTTGCCTTGATGTTTCAGGAAATAGCAGCAATCAGCCTTGAAAGCATTTTTAACTGTCTACCAGAAGCCAAACGTGTTATGTGTGCATAATTCTTTGATGGAGTATCATAGAAACATTGTTTTTGTTTTAGGTCTTTATAATAGAAATCCCCAACAACAATAAACTCGATTTTATGCTTAGTCAGCACAAACTGCTACATTGTGAAGATATATTAAAGAAAAACTCCACCTTTTTTTAAAATAAGCTAGTTTTTCAACTCCTCTTGAGTTGAACATTTGAGTTTTATAAATGTTTAATTCGTTCAGCTGATCTCTGGGTCTGGCGGGAGCACTTTTAGCTTAGCTTAGCATAAGTCGTTGGATCGTTTTAGACCAGAGATGCCTTAACTAGGGCCCGGTGGCCAAAGTTGGCCCATGGTAACCTTTAAATTGGCCCGCCAGCCCATCTGAAAGGAGAGGGAGAACGATGGGGATGGTTTCGAGATTGTCAATTCAAATTTTACTTTTTTTGTTTGTTTTATTGTTAAAGGTTAACTGAAAGTAAATGTTTCAATTAAATAGTGTAAATGAATCAGATTTTGTTTAAATGTACATACTCTCACTTGATAATCCAGAGACTTTGGTGAGCAAATCAAATCAAAGGCAGATTCTGCTTGACTAGTGTATTCAGTAGTGAACTCATCTATTTTATGAACGTGATCATGTTTTTATTGCAGTGAGTTATTTAAAAAAAGTTATACTGCATTAGTTAATACCATTTAAAGTAAGGTTTTCTATTTATTTTGAAATATTATTAAATAACTAATAACAATATTACAATAACAATATAACAATAAATAAGAAGAAGGTGCGCCACGGTGGTGTAGTGGGTAGCACAATCGCCTCACAGTAAGAAGGTTGCTGGTTTGAGCCTCGGCTGGGTCAGTTGGTGTTTCTGTGTGGAGTTTGCATGTTCTCCGGTGCTCCGGTTTCCCCCACAAGTCCAAAGACATGTGGTATAGTTGAATTGGGTAGGATCAATTGTCTGTAGTGTATCAGAATCAGAATCAGTTTTATTTCACACACAAGGAATTTGCTTTGGCTAAAGAAGCTTCCAGTGTACATAAAGTGACAAGTTGTAACGAGGAGCACTGACAACGGAGATGCGGATCCAAATGCAGGTTTATTAACAAAGTTAGGAAAGCAATGGTCACCAGGTGCAAGCAGATATATACAGGCGGTCCAGAATCGTAGTCAGAGGGCAGGCAGATGGTCAGAGGCAGGCATTAGACAGGGATATTCAAATAACCAAGGCAAGGATCAGAACACACAGGAAAACAAGACAATGGAAAACGCATTATCGTGCCACTATACAGATAACAATACTCAGCACCAGTGAGTGTTTCTGTGCAGTTTACATAGTCTCTGAATCTGTGGTAAGTGGCTTCAGCTGTGAATCAGTGGTGACTTGGAGCAGGTGAGTGTGTGTGTTGCATGACTGGGGATGTAGTTCATAAACATGCCAGATTTGTAGTTCTTGTGTGAATTGTGTGTGTACCAGAGATCTCTAGATGTAGATCGCTGGTAATTGTGACACAAGTGACAACACAGAATGAATATAAAAAAAGATGATAGACATTAAACAGAGATGCAGTCAGTCCAACAAGATCTGGATGTTGAAATGTATGTACAGATTTGTTATATATATGTATGATTGTGAATGAGTGTGTATGGATGTTTCCCAGAGTTGGGTTGCAGCTGGAAGGGCATCCGCTGCGCAAAAACATATGCTGGATAAGTTGGCGGTTCATTCCGCTGTGGCGACCCCAGATTAATAAAGGGACTAAGCAAAAAATGAATGAATGAATGAATAACTGAATGCCACGGCATTCAGTCAATGTAATATACTGTAGTTTAGTATATTTACCTTCAGCCCATGGTTATCAGTGTTGTTGTTTTTTTGGCCCTTCATACGAAAAAGTTTGGAGACCAAACGTTTTAGACCATTTGCTGCTTGGTCAAAAAAGTTTTAAAAAGAGTTTTGATAATTTTTGTGTTTAAATGCTATTCGCATATTCATATTTATTTTTGCGTAGTAGCATTGTGTACTTGATGGAAAACAAAATGTTGCTATTTTTCTAGATAGCTAGAGAAACTTGTTCATACTTTTATCACCAGCAGGGCGGATTACTCCAATGGACTCCTCACTGGCCTTCCCAAAAAGACAGTCAGATAGTTAGAGCTCATATAGAAACGCTGCTGCCAAGATTCTGACCAGAACCAGAAAATCAGAGCACATCACACCTGTCCTCAGATTTGTACACTTGCTCCCAGTTACATTCAGAATTGATTTTAAAGTATTATTACTTGTCTATAAATCTTTAAATGGCCTGAGACCTCAATACATTACAGATATGCTGACTGAATACAAACCTAACAGATCACTCAGACCATTAGGATCAAGCAAATTAGAAATTCCAAGAGTTCAGTCAAAGCAGGGTAAATCGGCCTTCATCTACTGTGCCCCTCGCTGCTGGAATCAGCTTCCAGAAATGATCAGATGTGCTCCAATATTAGGCACGTTCAGATCAAGACTGAAAACACATCTCTTTAGCTGTGCTTGTCTACTGAATGAGCACTGTGCTACATCCGACAGGTCACACTATTACGTCACTATTATTTTCAGTCTTTTAACTAATTTTAATGTTTTTAATCATTTTTATTCTTTATTCTTTTATTTTCTTATACTTGTTTCTTTTATTTTTGTTTATGTTTAGCACTTTAAATCATCATTGTGATTGAAATGTGCTATATAAATAAACTTGCATTGCTTATTCTCTAGGTCAATATAGTTGTAGCTGGACACACCTGGTATGCCAAAAAAGCTCCTTGATTTTTTAGGCCGGAATGAGACTATAGTTCCTAGCCATATCGTCCATGAAAAAAGCTCCTTTTTATTTTTCAGCATTTTTAACTCATGATGTAAATACAGAAAATGTCACTTTTTAAGGAAAATTATCAAATTTATTTCAGAACTTTTTTGAAATTGTTTTGAACAAGATGCTAATGGTCTAATCCTCAATTATGTATGCTAAGCTAAGCTAAAAGTGCTCTCAAAGATCGGCTGAATGATTAAAAAAATGATAAAACTCAGCTGATTACTGTAACTCTAGGGGTGTTCAAATATGAGCCTATTTCCGTAAACAAAGGGGAGTTTTCTTTTGATGTTTGAAGTAGTTAATCAATTGTTTGAGACAGACAGACAGACAGACAGACAGACAGACAGACAGATAGATAGATAGATAGATAGATAGATAGATAGATAGCTATTATGGAACACTATAAGGGTGAGTTAAGGTTGACATTGTTTTATCTTCAATCCTTGAGGCCTTCTGAAAAAGAGATCTCTTCACCGAAGAGTTTCAGTAAGGATTTACTTTAAATAGCTGGTGACTGGTGGAGATCCCACAGGCTTGGCCTTTGCCTTTGCTTCAGGGCTAATCACTGCTAGAAATTAAAGCTCTCCCTTTACTGTGTAAGCACACATGAACTTCTTACCACAGTGCCCAACAAACCTATCATGTCGTCATAACACCGTACAATTCAGCTTTTGTGCTCGGACAATCTGCAGAACAAACAAACAAGCCACCCACAGCTCTGTAGGGGTCAAGTAAAATGTATATGCCTATTTACATTCCTATGTTTCTAGAATATCTAGAGCAAGGCTAAAATCATAAATAACAGAATGAATAGTAAAAACTGAAGGTGGACTGGCGTGTATCTTAAATTCAATTGGTAAAAAAAAAATCACTGCTTAGTCCTATTTTAAGTTATTTTAAAAAGAGTAAACAATCAGTTTTTAAAGCATATTTCTGTAATATGTGCCTCTGCCTACATACGTGCCTATATTTTTGCAAAACATATAGTAAAAATTTGTTGTTCTGGGTTTCGTTGGACAAGTCAACTAGAGTAAAGATGCCCAAAGTAGGGCCCATGGGCCAAAGTTGGTCCATTGTAACCTTTGGCCCACCATCCCATCTGAAAGGAAAGTGAGAATGATGGAGAGGGCTGGAGCGAATGCCTTTTACTAAGTATTACACTGTGAGGTCTTGATGCCCAGTTCTGATTTGTTGCCAAATCTGATTTTTTATAAAAAATTTTGCCTGTCCGTTTACACATTCTTATAATTGTGACCCCTATCCGATTCATTTGTTTATAATTTACAATGTCGCACATGCGTAATGGCGGGTTCTAGCATCTGTGGCACACTAGCCACGATGGAAGAAATTGTCTTGCTTTTAGCAATAAAATATGCGAAGTTCGCCCAACTTGAAAATGATTTTGAGGATGGAAAGTGAAGATGGAAATAGCTTGCGCCTATGGTTTATATGTGGTGTCCTCCACTGATTCATCTCCCCACAGGACAAGAAGGCAGATAACTTGACCACTGACCACTTTCCTCCTCCATGTTTCCTCTGTTGTTGCTGTTTACCGTGTCGGCATCTCCACACACGCTCTTCTTCTACATCATTAAGCCGCAGAGAAGTACCACATTTTCGCAAGTTTAATTAAGTACAAAATGGAATGCCTCAATAAATCCGATCTACCTGTTTACATGACAGTCGCATTGTCACATATCCTATTTATATCTGATCTATTTCCACATATGAAGGAGGCCTGAAACCGATCTCTGAATATCCAAATACATGTATTTTTTTGTGTGTGTTTATACGGTCATAGAACAGATCAGATCTGTGTCACATATGAGCAAAAAATCGGAATTGAGTCACATTTAACTGGCATTGAAAATTTACAGTATAAACTTATTGTAAATACTGTAACTCAATGGATGGAGGACTATGCAGAAGACATCGGCAAGCAAATCAAGGCAAAAAAACTAGTGTAATTCTGTTTAAATTAGATTGTTTTTAGCTGTTCATTATAAAATGTAAAAATACTGTATTAGTTAATATAAAATACTATATTAGTTAACATACAGCAATGTTTTATTAATTTTTAAACATTATTAAATATATTAGGAAATTACCCATGGCAACTATATTTACCTTCGGCCCACTAGCCTCAATCAAAAAAAATTGTCACCCTTGATCTAGAGGGTGCTACATTTTTTTAAAATAAATGTTTAATTTATATTAAGTTATATTAAGTCTCATAATGAAGGGTGTGGCCACTTGAGGGACAGCTAGGTCTCGCTGGTCACCATAACGTCATTCCATCTGATTAGCCTCTAAACTTGGCATATACATCATATTTTTGTTTTGTTTTATGTGCTTTTACTCAGTCACAGGGGCATCTCGAGACCCAATTTACTGGGGCACGTGCAATTTACCACGCCAGTGCCCCAGTAAATGCTTTGAAATATGATTTGCTTCATATATGCAAAGTATTCATTAAGAGTGGTAATTCTGATTTAAAGACGTTATTCTCCATGTGCAACCGAACCAGCACTGGAGAGAGCAATGTAGTTTAATCAAAAAGCAAACTGACGCATCTCTGCATGTGTGCAGAAACCATATATATATAACCATATATATTATAACCATATAATATATATATATATATATATTTTTTGAAGGGTGCCCCAATAGAGCTTTATGTCTAGCAATGCCCCTGCACAGTCATCTGCCTTTTGGAATTATTTCTTACAATTATCAGATAATGTGGCATGCTGCATACTTAATTGTGCTCACAAACCATTCAAGTGGCCCCCATTTCCCAGATGAGTGCATTTCTTATATTGTATACCGTATCTATACATGTATATGTTTTATTTAGGATAATTTATCATTTATAATTTTCTTTAGTACTGTAATGCTGTAGACTGACAGATTGATCAGCTGTTGGCTCTAGAACAGTTATCTGAAATGTTGTCATATAGTGTTAACGCCTGGATTTCATAAATAGCCTTGCATTTACTAACACAGGCTATATTTAAAGTGTTTGGAAGTAATTCACATTGTCCTCCTGTAGAATAGCATCAAAAGAACAATGTTTAGTGGCTCAATGTATTACAACATTGTTTTTGTAAGACTGTAAGACACTTTATTGATATAGTGTACAGCCAAGCACATGTGGTCAGAACACAAACGAATGGCAGGTAATGAAGTATTAAGCCTCCACCTCTTTGCCCTTGTTTGGTTACCTCTGGTCGGCACAATGATGCTTGAACAAAATGGCGCCGATCTGCCACACCTACTAGTAACTTCATTTGTGCTCTTCAGAAACCTGTAAGTGATGTCACAGATACTATGTCTATATTTTTTACAGTCTATCGAGCAAACCGACCACTCCAAAAAAGTTGTAAATATCCGTGTAAATATCATTGATGTGAAAAGTATCAAAAGTTGTTGGCATAAATGTATTTTAGCATATTAAAAGGAACAAGGTCACTATGTAATGACTTGTGATCCAAATGTCTCAGGGATTATAGATGGGTGGTGTGAAAGTACAGCGCTCTCTTCCACTCTCAATACCATGACTGAGGTGAGTGAGCAAGATAAACACGATTTGGATGAGTAAAACGTCAACAACGTTTGGATGGGTAAAATGAATAGCACCAATTCCAAGTATGGGTCACTAGTCTTGTCCACTTGACAACTTTCCTTTTAATAAGACTTTATTAGCCTAAGCTGTTATTTACCCCAATTTACCCCATGCGTGTGCTACAGCTGAGCAGAGTATATGGCCAAATCGAAATAGGTCTCATAAAAGCAGTAAAAGAAAAAAAAGTCGTAAGCCTATTACTTAAAGACACTCAAAGTGTTCCTACAAACAGGGCTGGTAGTGTTATTCATATGACTCAAATGTGCTTTACCAGCTGAAGAAAAGGCACACAGAACTGCACACACACAAGTGCAGAGCGTGGCCTTCTTGTCAGGACATCTTGCAGAACATCTTGACAATAAGGAACATTAAAGGTCTGAACGAATATACTAACATTTGTTAGTAAAGACCTTTGATGGCTTATAAGCAGAAGAACTACAAGTCAAACATGGAGGTGAGGCAGTTTTGTTTGGGTCGGACACACAGCTGATGATTGTCAGTTTATCTTGTTTTCTTTGGTCTGGCTAGTTGGTTCGTTGTGTTACACACATTGCCTCTTGTAGGGTTAATGTTGGAGCTTGTTGGCCCAATTCAGCATGTATAATTTGCATCAGAGCGCTCTGACTGGTTTTTCAGCGAAGATGTTGATGTAGTGAAGTGATGTAGCAAGTACATATTTAAGTCAAGGAAGAACAAAAAGAGATCAACTGTAATTTTACAAAATATTTCAAATATTTGAATCCTTCTGTGGTGTGTGACAGTTATTGTGGTAATGGTACTAAATGCTGCTTTGTTTACACTTTGCACATGCACAAGAAAACATATTTATAATGAACAAGAAAACATATTTAGAATTTCGGAGATTTAGCAGGTCATTTAGCAGGCACCCATCAGCCTGTCATACCGAGCAAAGCAAAGACAGTTAACGTTCTGCCATAAGATGGCGACAGAGATTGCATAATAAGCTCTTAGAGGAGAAAAACCCAGCGTATTTTCTAACTACAGCTTATCAAATCATTATTAAAACTGGTAAGTGACTTTCTAAGTTGATCTCTCTCTTTTGTATGTTGTATTAGTGCTGTATTTATACCATAGTCTCTTATCAGGAATGTATGTATTTTGTGTTGGCCACTCTTTGTATAACCCCGAGTCTAATGAGTCTTCTGTTGTCGTTACTGCGGACAGTAAAAAGAAAGAAAGAAGAAATGCCTGCATGTGTTCAGCATTTTTCTTATTGCAAACACAATAGTAATCTGGTAATGTTTGCGTTGCTTTGGCTTTTTCAGGGTTGATTGTTGTAATATTCTGATTGCAACAGAGAAATACTGGGAAATATCTCTAGACTGATGGCATTTCATGTCGTTCAGCCTTATAATCTTAAAATGGCAGCAAAAATCATATGTTTTGTCATCATTTTAGACATCATGCTTGAGAATCAGTCAAATACTAGCTCTAAAGTGTAGTTTGTTAAGAAGCAACGGCTTCTGCTGTTCTGACGTCAGCTGTGGATGTGAATAATGGCAGAAGAAAGTAGTTTCTCATACAAAAGGATTTTTAGACTCTCAGTGTTTGATCTTCTTTTTTATGTACACTTTTATGCTGTAGAACTGTTGTATAAACACAATATCACACTCATAGCAGTGCAATATGGCTGTATATCGTCACTGTATGACACTGGTGGAACAACACACACCTCCCACCAGTGCAATATCATTTTGATGATCCCTGATAAAGCACTTAAGGGCAGAGTGTGTGTGTGTGTGTGTGTGTGTAAACATGTATGGGAATGTATACTGTAGGTCTGTTCAACTGTCTGCAAGGTAAGAGCTTAAGAGATTTGACCTTTGACATTGTAAAACAGGATTTCTTGAACACCAACAAACAAAGCAGCTTAAATCCCACCAACCACCATTGTAAAAAATACACACAATACAATTCAGTGGTTTTCTTTCTTCCCAACCTTCATGAATAATTGTTGAGGCCGCTGACCATGGCACCTGTGAATATGCTACCAACATTTTGGCTTCTCTCACCGCATGATTTTTAGTGACAGCTGTTCTTCATGGTTCACTGGCACATTTGCTCATGTAAGTTTGATTTGGGTCACTGTGTTCTTTTCCTTATCAATGAAATGAACAGTTGTTTCCTCACCCACTTGTTATTTACAAACATGTAAGACTTTTTTATTTTTAAGAGGATAGTTCACCCAAACAAAAGAAGATTTTGAACAATGTTGTAAACCGATTAAACAGAAGGAGGAGAAAAGGATTTCAGAATTTTGGGTAAACTATTTTTTAAATAGCTATATCTCTTGTCAACCCCTAGTAAGGCCACACATGCCAGTTTGGTTCAAAATGTTCAAGAAGACATCATAAAAATATTTCTTATTATTGACGTAATTAAAGTTTAATTTAGGCCCAATCCTAATTCTATTTTTGTACCCTTTCCCTTCCCCTTGGCCCTTGAAACAGAGTGTGAAGGGGAAGGGCTTCAAAATTTACCCCTAAGAAATGGGACAGCACTACAGAACCTGCACACATTATCATATGTCATTGCAATATCTTGCTTCATATGAGATCAGATGATAACAGCTGCTGTAGTTATTCCAGTTATTTTTTGGTATGTATCTTTAGGAAATCACTGAAGAGAGTTATACAGTATCATGTTATCACAACGATACAATGTGGCAATAAGATTGTAACTGTACTGTGTATTTACTGTACACCATGGCCATATTCATCTATGTAAACACATGAAAACAACACATGAAAACAACATTAACATTATAGCAGATGCTTTTCTGACAGGGTATTCGAGTGTCATCGAGTGACAGAATGTTGTGGGACTGCACATACAGAAGTTATTATTAGGGATTATCTATAGCGAAATTTAGAGGTTTTTATTTCAGCATTTTTTTTTAAAGCATGACAGTAAAACATAACCGAACGCGGTTATGCATGTATTAAAACACATGCTTGTTTGTTGTAAATTTTCATAATAATGACAAAAATAATAATTTGTGATTCTTCTGACTTCCGTGTGCAGCCATGCTGCTGTTGTAGATGGTGTATTCGGGCAAATTTTCCTAGCCCTTGTAAGACAAGGGTTAGGGGTAAGGGGTAGAATTGGGTTTGGGCCTTGGGACTTCTAAAGAGATGCAGTCACCTCACAAACAGATTTCATGAACAAAACATAAAACAAAACATATTTTTTTATCATATTTTACAGACGTTATATGAATTCCTTAAAATATGTGTATGTAAATTGAAAGCCAAACTAGATCTATGCAACATATATAGTACAAGCATGGGACAATAACAAGGTATTCAAGGTATACCGTGGTTTGGAAAAGTAAAGGTTTTAAGAAATTGCCAAAATTTTCTGCTAGTATGGGATTTTTTAAAAATGTATTTATTTATTTTAGTTAATAAATAATACAGTGTTTTTGAAACTAATGAAGACAGCAGAAGTCAATGATTCATTTAAGTGATTTAGCCTGACTTGTTTACAGTTCCAAAATAATCGAAATGTTTCTCAAAATAAAATATATTGTGTTCAAAGGGGGGGAAAGTTTTTTTTGTTTTTTTTTTACCCAGACATTTAAAAATAATATATTTTAAAGCAGCGATTACAATACCGTGAAACCATGAATAGGTGATATTTTTATCCAAGGTTATTATCTCAATCTTACCGACCCATGCCTAATATACTGTAGCAGTTGTTTTGTCCTTAAAAGGCTTGTATTTTTTTTAACAATTATTTTTTTTAGTAGTTTATCACCTTTAATTTAAAAGGACAGTGGAAGTTACACACCGGAAAGTATTGGGAGCAGAGAGAGGGGAAGGGTTGGCAAAGGACCTCGAGCCAGGAATCAAACTCACGTCACTGTGAGCACCATGGTGCTATATGTTGGCTAACTTAACCACTTGGTTTTAGTGCCGATAAAAGAACTACTCGTTTCATATACTTCTACAATATGAACATATTAAAGCGAAAATATGTGAGTAGCACAGCAAGAAGGTCTCTGGTTCGAGCCTCGGCTGAGTCAGTTGAGTTTCCTCCTGGTGCTCCGGTTTTTAAGTCCAAAGATGTGCTATAGGTGAATTGGGCAAGCTAAATTGTCCGTAGTGTATGTGTGTGAAGGAGTGTGTATGGATGTTTCCCAGTGATGGGTTGCAGCTGGAAGGGTATCTGCTGCGTACAACATATGTTGGATAAGTTAGCGGTTCTTTCTGCTGTGGCGACCTCATAAAGGAACTAAGCCAAAAAGAAAATGAATGAATGAACATATTAAAGCATCCAATTGTGGTTGAGTGGAATTTCATGAAGGGAGAGCAAACTTTTCATTATTTTTGTTATTATATTTCATTTTTCATTCATTCATTCATTGGACCGAAGTATTGTGGGTTTTGAATAAGGGTGGAAAAAAGATCACATATTTTTGTATGAACTTGCCATTTTAAGTGCCCAAATGTAGTCGCCAGATATTATAAAGCAAATGTGTATCAATGACACTTCACTTTTATATTCCCTCATTTGTAATTTCTTTAAACAAATCTTTAACATTTATTAAGCATTTACATCCCTTAAAAAGTTCTATACAGTGCAATAAGGGGCCCTCAGAGCCGGATGCCTGCTGAGGTACAGCTCTCCTTTTTAGCTCCATGGCTGACTGAATCACAGGCATTGAGAGAATGAGGAGTGCAATTCAGTGCTCGGCAAGCTTCTGAATACTGATTCTGAGTCAGGCACATTGAATGAAATTAGATACCAAAAGAGGAGCTGTCAGACCTATGTGGCCCAGAGGTCAATCACATGATTAACGGTGATGACATCATCCTCTGGGGCTGCCCACTCTTTTGTTGCAGGATTGGACACTGTGAAACGTGCAGACCTGACTCCATTATGTAATCCCTGAGACTGAGAATAGGGCCTCTAAAAAAAGCCCAGCCAGTGGGAACCTTAAAACTGCACAATTTGTTCAGAATGAGCAGACTCTTAAAGGTAACTTTAGAATACATTTCACTTTTGTAGATTTTTTTTGTGTTTAGTTAGGGTTGTGCTGTGTCTTACAGCTCAGATAAGTTAAGAAGAAAACATGCAGGTTGTTTTTTATAAACTGTCTGAGTGTAATTGCCGTAATTGACCTGTTTGAATTTTGTAAAATTGTTTACGAAACCAGCATCTTCTTCAATGTGTGCCTTGCTCCAAGCAAACTATGGAGATTCTATCCACCCTCCTCCTAACTGTTTTTTGCAAACAGATAGCTAGGGTTGGGCGATTTGTACAGTGGCCGAGAGAGCTTAACGCGTTGCAATTTAAGAAAGCACATGCAGTTCCAAAAAACACAGGCAAATTAAAAAACGATCTTCATCAGTTTGACAGCACACGTGTTGCAAATTCTCAAAACACAAACAACTGAAGAAACGCGCTGCATTTAGTCACAACACAAAC
>CAIGQQ010034599.1:4730259-4742310 GCA_903798035.1 Danio albolineatus | reverse complement strand
AATTTTCACAGTAAGTCTGATAATATTTTTTCTTCTGGAGAAAGTCTTATTTGTTTTATTTCGGCCAGAATAAAAGCAGTTTTTAATTTCTTAAAAACCATTTTAAGGTAAAAATGATTAGCCCCTTTAAGCTAATTTTTTTTGATAGTCTACAGATCAAACCATCATTATACAATAACTTGCCTAATTACCCTAACCTGCAGAGTGAACCTAATTAACCTAGTAAAGCCTTTAAATGTCACTTTATGCTGTATAGAAGTGTCTTGAAAAATATCTAGTCAAATATAATTTACTGTCATCATGGCATGATAAAATAAAATCAGTTATTAGAGATGAGTTATTAAAACTAATATGTTTAGAAATGTGTTTTCCCTCCGTTAAACAAAAATTGGGGAAAAAATAAACAGGGGTCTAATAATTCAAGGTAGCTAATAATTCTGACTTCAACTTTGTGTCAATGGTTTTCAGCTTTCTTCAAAATATCTTCTTTTACTTTTAACAGAAAATAGAAACTCATAAAGGTTTGAAACAAGTAAAGGGTGTGTAAATAAGATGTTTTGTTTTTTGGGTGAACTATCCCTTTCAAAGCGCTTCTGTGAACTTCTTCAAAAACGGTGAAGCAGCAAAATAAATATGTACATTTAAGCTTGCTAGACTACATAATCTTACCCTCTGAAAATAAGGTACCATTATACGAGTGAAAATATATAATTTTGGTCTCAGTGGAAATGTTCACTATTTGGAGCTCCGTATGATTTGTTTGTTTAACATGTTCCTACTCTCCTCATATTGCAAGTGGAGCTCCTTTCCCAGTGTCTTGGGTTTTAAAAGGACAATCTAGAGATGGTTTCATATATTTTAACTGTGTGGCTGTTGGTCAGCTTTGGATTCTGTATTTTCCTGTTCGTATTCTTATGTTGTTTACTGACCCTGTGGAACTATTTGGGTTAAGATGTGCTCTGTGCTATATTGGTAGTAGCCACTTAGACTCAACTAATAAAGAGATTGCTTTTTGTTTTTTACCTTGAAAAACATTTGATGTAACATTTTTGTTTTGGTTTAATTTCAGACTCTTTTCCTCATCTGTCTGAGGTGGATGTGATATCCGAGAGAGACATTAACAGAACGTGTATCATGGCTGTGGCCGGATGTCCGGATTATTTTCTACACCATCCAAATTACCAGGTAAAACCTGTTTTGATTTTTCTTAATACGTTATTTACTCAGGTTTTGTTTGCATTATTCTTGTCACTTTAGCTTATTTTTGTGTCTGTATAATGTGCATTATAGATATGTTTAAGAAGTATCAGATATTCTTTTCTTTAGTATTCCTTTTACACCATTTCACTATTTCATAAACTGTTACATAGTCAACCTTTAAGCGATGCGCGAACAGTTATTATTTACTAAATCAGTGCATTGTGAATTATTATTTGTATGTTTTAAATATGTAATAATTGTTTTTTGATCGTGTTTCTTTTCCTGAATAATTTGATTAATCAAAGTGTTATATTATTATATTAACCATATCAATGTGAATTTAAATGTCAAATGTCATTGTCTAATTCAACTATTTGATATCAATAAAAAATAAATGATAAAAAAGGAAATAAAAGTATATAAACTAGCAATACAGTCATAATATTACCTTTTTATTGTATTTTGATCAAATTAAATGGAGCTTTAAAAAAACATTACATCTTAAATAGATAGTTCAATCAAAAATTCTGTTACATTGACTCACCATTGACTTGTTTCAAACCAGTTGAGTTTTTTTTTTTTTTTTGTTCTGTTGAACACAAAGGATGATATTTTGAAGAATGTTTGAAACCTATAACCATTGACTTCCATGGAAGGAAAAACACATGCTATGCAAGTCAATGGTCAATGGGCAGAAATTTTCTTTTTTTGGAAGTAAGAAGCATTTTAATGGCCAAAATCCATTTGTTTTCATGTAATTTATAGAACAGGAAAATAAATTATGAAGTTCTCTGATGTTACACCAAATATAGTCAAACATCATATTTTCATGTTTGCAACCTGGTGACTTGAAAACATAGCCTATCAAAGAGTCCAATTGCAGATAATTTACTTATATTTTGCTGCGTGTCTGGTATCGGTGCACAAAATAATTATTAATGTTGTTTTTTCACATCTGTAAATGTATTTAAGTGACCAGCTGTTTTATACCAGGGACAAGTATAGTAAATCTTGAGAACCACCACAATATTTTAAAAAGAAAATCTGTAAAAACTTGTCATAGGAATTAAATATATAACTGTTTCAATATAAAAGGCTTACAAGATAAAATCCAGACTAGTATTTTGACACTGGTCCCATTACATTCCACAAATAAAATTATAAATACATTTGAATAAACTACTTTAATTTGTTTAATTAAAATTTTGCTCTGTAACAAACCCAGAACCCTCAGAAACCTCATGCTTTAATAGTAAAGTGAATGGCTGGTCTAGTGAAAATGATTGGTTCAATCTCACGCAGCTCCATCTTTTCTTTTGAACCGAGCTGATAGTATAGTGTAATAGTATATGCAGTCTATGCAGTTCTTACAAGCAGTTTTTTTCCACTTACAGTACACTGTGTTCTAAATAATGCAGTGCTGTAACAAGCATCTAACTAACAGTGATATGTGAAATTTATATTTTAGAAATTGTATTTTCATGACGTTGTGGCAGAATAAAAGCAGAATAAAAGCTAAGACAATGATCACCTTAGACACAGACGATGAGCTTTATTTAGTGTTAAATGCTACCAATTTGAGTTTAAATACTGTTTTATGTGACATATATTGCCCTACTACTGAAAGCAGCAGCAGATTGTTCTTAAAATAACTACAGCAGATGGTTTGGAAATGAAAGTGAGATCTGTACCTTTGTGCAAACTAAAAACATAAGTCACTCAGTAGCATATATTCATTCATTCATTTTCTTTTCGGCTTAGTCCCTTTATTAATCCAGGGTCGCCACAGCGGAATGATCCGCCAACTTATCCAGCATATTTTTTACGCAGCGGATGCCCTTCCAGCCGCAACCCATCTCTGGGAAACATCCACACACACTCATTCACACTCATACACTACGGACAATTTAGCCTACCCAATTCACCTGTACCGGATGTCTTTGGACTTGTGGGGGAAACCGGAGCACCCGGAGGAAACCCACGCAACCACGGGGAGAACATGCAAACTCCACACAGAAATGCCAACTGACCCAGCCGAGGCTCGAACCAGCGACCTTCTTGCTGTGAGGCGAACGTGCTACCCACTAGGCCACCGTGGCACCTTCAATAGCATATAAATATAGCTAAATTGGTTTAATATGTATTGATTAGATTAAAAGCTTTTAGCATTTCATTGGTAGTTCAGTGGATGGTATTTAAATGTTTCTGTCATGTAGTGTCACATTTGATGTGTCACAATCTTGACTCGCTGCATGTTGTTAGAACACAGTGTTATAAGTTTAAATCCAGTTGGTAGAGACACCACCATAACCTCTAACAAAATTTTGTCACATTGACAGGAGAAATGCTGCAAAATGTGATTTACTCACAGTCTGGAGCCCTGTTATGAGAGGAATAGCTGAGTGCTATTGACTGATTTGAAGACATGCTATACAAATTTCAAGAACTTTTGTGGGACACACTTTTTCTCTGTGAAAGTACAAGTGGATTGTGCAACCCAGGCTCATTCTGAGAATGTAGTCCGAAGTACGTTTCTGGAGGCCATGATCCATGAGAGGCCGCTGTGTACACTTTTTAAGATCTCAAATGTCTCTCGCGAGTGCTGTTCGCGTCTGCTGTTCTTGCGTAAACCCACCAGAGGCCGCTGTCGGCTGACTGTTTGACTGATTAACTGACCGACTAGTCGACTGACCCACCCTCCTCCTTCCCTAAACCCAACCAAAATTTTATCGGTTGACCCACCCACACATTTCACTGAACCCAACAAACAACTTTCAAAAAAGCAATCCAGAAAAAAATTAAAGCCCTCGTCTGCCGTTTGGTGAAAATCAAACCTAAAACCAACTTTACCCAGCTAATTTAACTGTCTTTCAAATATTGTAGTACAAACAAGTTGTCAATGTCACAAGACCTAAAACAATATACTGTATGAGTTCATCACAAGGCCTATGGTACTTACGCTGCACAGTTTCTCTGGCCACCGAAGCCCACGACTCCTGGGAGACTGCTGTGGGACGAATGTTTGACTGTTGGTTATCCCGTGTCCTCTGTTCCTCTTGCTGTACCAATGCAGCAGCTGCTTCACGTAAAAGCTTATCAACAGTTTTAGCCATTTTACTTCTGTTAAATACATTATATATTAGTAACTCACACCAGGGGCGCCGCTAGCAATTTTGGGCCCCATGAAAAAATTAGAGGATGGGCCCCCTACTACCAAGCTAGCTATCCAAACTCTTTGTCTGCAATGTAGTTATACAGACGTATGCTTTTGTCCACTACTTAACAGTATTTAGTAAGAGAAAGGCCATGACTGTAGCTAGCAGATGACCTATTGTTCAAATGTAAATGTAGTACAAAAAAAGGAACAGTAATCAAATATTCACTGAAAATTTTACATTTCTAAACATACAAAACACCAATGTGTAACTATTTAAATAACTGTACTGCAATAGTGTCGAAAACTGCGTAAGAATGGCATAGAATAGTGCATAAGTATGGGATTTGGGACACAGCTGATGTTAACCTTGAGGACATCGCTGCTTTGACAGTTTACCTGACGATCGCACTCAACAAAGCATCAACTGTCTTCCCGCTACTGACGGACTGAACCATACAGTGAAAGGAGGGGGGGTGCAATTTGACAGCGACAGACACGAGGGGCAGATATAAGCCATATTTTGATTTTTTATTTCTAATAAATAGTTTTACTTGTAATTTAGAGGTACACTCATAATTTATTTTACATTATAGTACTGTTATTAATTATAAAGCAGATCTCTGTGGGCTTCCCAGAGATGGGTTGCGGCTGGAAGGGCATCCGCTGCGTAAAAAATATGCTGGATAAGTTGGCGGATCATTCCGCCGTGGCGCCCCCGGATTATTAAAGGGACTAAGCCGAAAAGAAAATGAATGAATGAATGGATCTCTGTGGGCTCCTAGAGTGCATGGGCCCTTAGAATCGTCCTAACTTTCCCCCCCTTTAGCGGCGCCCCTGACTCACACTGTCCCATCCATCAAAGCCGTGCTTCTGCCCTCGGGCTCTGAAAACACTCCATGTCACTTGAATTCGCCCCTCCTACTGATTAGCATAAGCTTTGCATACAGGTTGACAATGAAAATGAAAACTGAAATAGATGTGTCAATAAAAGGAAAACATAAATGTACATTTTAATTTGAATTGTGTCACTAATACAGCGTGGACGTTAATAACAAGCTTTGTAAAAATTGTGTTTGCATTTTATTTTTTAGTTTGGCTTTTCATTTTAATTTTGGCCATCTTGATGTGGAAATGCAGTGAAAATGAAATGTTAAATCGGCAACTTCATTTTATTTATCAATTTGACAGGGACGATGTGTTGTCACAGTGAAAATGAAATGTTAAATCGGCAACTTCATTTTAATTATCAGTTTGAGAGGGACGATGTGTTGTCACAGTGAAAATGAAATGTTAAATCGGCAACTTCATTTTAATTATCAGTTTGATAGGGACGATGTGTTGTCACAGTGAAAATGAAAATTAAATTTTCAATTTTAGCAGATATTTTGCGAACAGTGTTTTATAATGGAATTGTTCATCTAGTTTTCATTTAAATTTCCAATGTTTGTTTTATTTATTTAAAATTGGCAGGATTTACCTTCCATAAGATGGCACCAAACAGTCAAAAACAGCAGAGTAACAAAAAAACATACAGTAGACTACATAATTAATGGTCAATATGATTTGTAGTAACTGAATAAAAGTTTAATCTGTTTATCTGAGAATATCTTACCTAGAAATGTCGCAATTGACAAATCTGACTTTGGTATTATTAGATTTGTTGTACTGTTAGTTGACCTTTTTAAGCAAGTTTTGCAAGGTTACTATGAGCATGAGAGAAAGAGTGAGAGAGAGCAGGATGAAAATGAGTGCTTCTGTGTATTTTGGATGTACCTGTCATGAGCAGCAGATTTAGAGTCTGAGCATGAATGAAGTCTGGGTTGCAGTGAACAGCCATTGCATCAGTACGCATTCCTTTGGGCTGAATGCATTTGATTCACATGTTGTAACCTGACGTAACAACCTCTAAATTCTAGCTCCATTCGGTGGCGTAAATGGCTTGTTACTTGATTTTTATTATTTACTTTCATGTGCAGCAGTTTGAAAATCTTTTTGCAAATACTGTTGTGCCATGTTAGGTTAAGAATGAGAATTTAGGGATAACAGGAATGTACAGCCCTATTCCTGAAAAGCTACTGTGCTGGATGTTTTAGCTCTTAGACCACAGGTGTCAAATCCAGTTCCTGGAGGGCCATAGATCTGCACAGTTTAGGCCCCGTTTACACTAGTGTGTTTTAGTTTAAAAACGGCGTTTTAGAATGAAAATGATCCACGTCCACACTAGCGTTTTTTCCCAGAGTTTCTGAACAGATCTCTGTACACACTACTCCACCAAAAGCGTATATCACGTGACCATTCACATACTCTGGGCATGCGCGTTCAAGTATAAACAGGAAGCATCGCTCAGCATTCTAAATAGGGCTTTTGCTGCGTGAAACGCGAGCGATTAGCGAGTGCTCGAACAGTAGCTTGCCTCTTGCAAATATATGCAGCTGTTGCAGTAAAAAAGGCAGAGTGTAACTGCACAATGGCGCCTAAATCGGACAATAGTGCAAACAGCACTCCCATTTCTGTCCATGTTGTTTACAGTGAAGGCTGGTCTGCTGTCTTCCGGTGGCGTTATAGTCATGTGATAGGGGCTTGACGAATAAGGGAAGGTTACGCAATCACCCAAAAGCAAATCTCAGTAGCGAATCTCAGTAGCTACACCTCCGTTTTCAAATGTCTCCTTTTCCCCCCATCCACACTGAGACGGAGCAGCAGCGTTTTAGCATTAAAACGGCCTCTCCAGCGTTTCCAAAATGCTGTTTTCGGGGCTCAAAAACTCCAGAGTAGTGTGGACGGATGGCGTAACCGTAGCAAAACTTATGCGTTTTAAAACGAAAACGCATCCGTGTAAACGGGGCCTTAGTTACAACCCTAATTAAACTCACCTGTTCAAACTAATTAGGTCCTTCAGTTCTGTTTAAAACCTAAAGTTAAAGCTGTGGTCACACTGGACTTTTCTCCCCATAGACTTCCATTCATATGCACAGGAATGCGTCAGACCAGAAACGCAAGCTTGTGCGACAAGTTTCGTAGTTCGCTGTGGTGCAAAGTTCAAGCTTGGTGAATTCTGACATGCGAAATTGCAGCATGTGACTGTGTCAGATGAATCGAAGATCAAAACCTGACCTCTTTAGAAAGAAATTTATTATACGGACCAAAGCGCTTGCTTTTTAAACGTCTAACCATCTTGTTTAATTTCACCCCTTTTCACAGCACCGTACGACTGAAATTTGCATGCATAAACTCTAATGTGACCACGGCTTAAGTATGTTGAAGCAGGGTTGGAACTAAACAGTGCCGAGCTGTGGCACTCCAGGAACTGGATTTGACTCCTGTGTCCAAGACTAATTAACCTAAACCAGCTAATCATGGGATTAAGTGGCATACTAGAAACTTCCAGTCATGTTTGTTAAAGCAAGTTGTGTGGCTAAACATCATGTTTGTTTACCCCTTAATTATGAGGATGTTTAAAATGTATTTCAATGATGTCATTGATGTAAGTTCAACTGTGTTAGTGGCTCTTTATTGTTCATGTACCACTCCAAGAGTAGCCTTACCACAAACACGGATTCTGGAATCTAGCAGTGATTCTAATGCACAGTGCTCAGCATATATAAGTACACCCCTCACAAATATATCTTATAGATTCTTATTTTTAATAGGAATCTATACAATATTATATTTGTGCATATACGTTAGTTTAGTCAGTACTGAAGCCAGAACTGGAGCTAATCTAACAAAATAACTTACAATAATGGTCCAAAAACTAGTACACCCAAATTTATATGTTATAGAAAATTTTTAGATACAAACTTTAAAAAGCGGAAAAATCAAGAGAAGCTAAAAAAATGAAAAAATTTGTTTAAATTTTGTAGGTTGTAGATTCTTTTAGCAATATTTTGCTTGAATTTAATTGCATTATCTTTCAATTTCTAAATATGTTTGGGGACTAAAATATTATTTTAATAAATATATCTGTTTAATAAATCTGTTTTGTTTAAATACACCAAAATACATTGCCTATTCACTGAGAAATGGATAAAAATGTTCATTTTCAAAATGGGTACTCAATTATGCTGAGCACTGTATGTCTCTATAGATCAGGGCTTCTTAAAGTCCTCAAAGATTCCAGCCTAGTTCTGCACCCTCAGAGAATTCAATCCTGACCCACCTCAATTTCATATTTTAAGAGCACTTATTGTGTATATGAGATCAAATATGTAAATTTACTACTTAGATAAATGCATGTCAAACTTGTAATCTTGCTATTTTTTATGTCTTTTCGAGGATCAGGGCTCGAAATGAACTTTTTTGGTCACCAGCCACTGTGGTTAGTAGTTTTTCAACATTACTAGCCACTCACCATTTTCACTAGCCACAATTGTTGTCAGGAAAATATATTTTATATGCATAAATTTGACTTTGGATTACTAAAATTACTTAATTTTGATTTTGTGTTATGTCCACATTCCTCCTCATTTGTTTTTGTGTATGACCTTGCTCAATCAGCAAATGGGTTGTGGTTTGTGGTGTTACATTGGAATTAAGTTCATATTTCACATAACTTTTCAGGGCTCCGCATTAAGGATTTTATTTTTTTTCTGGCCACACCAAAAATAAATAAATACATAATTATTTCTAATTAATTATTAATTAATTATTTCAAATTTTAACTAATTAAAAATAAATAAATAAAAACAAGCTAAGTATAGTTGTTTACATGCACTTATTCAACAAAAATCTTTCTTTAATAAAATGATATTTTAAAATTAATTATTTTAATGTATCTAAAACTATACACCGTAGTTTGTCCAGGTTAAAGGTCAGATCACCAGTTAACTACACTGTAAAAACAATCCATAATTTTACAGTTTATAGTTTTTAGTTTTTAGGTTTTTTTACAGTTAAAAAAACATAAATAATGGCTGTTAAATTACATAAATTTACCGTAAAATAACGGATATTAAATTGCAGAAATTTAAAATTACAAAAATTAAAGCAGTGTTATTGTAAAGGATGATAATTAAACCATAAATAAAAAAAATAACTGTAAGCTAAAGAAAGTAGGTGAAAGACATACTGTGAGCTATAATGAAAGGATCACGTGCATATTGTTCGGCCTATTAATGATCTGTTCAAAGAATGGTTAAAGCGAAAGCAGCAAATGTTGCTACATATAAAAAGGCTTTTTTTTTTTAAAGAATGCGTCTCACCGTGTACGCATCCTCTCATTCAGTATTCACCTGCTTTCTTTTGTTAGTCTTAACAGTTATTTTATGAGCTGCTTTTCAATGAACTACAATTAAAAAAATATTTTCAACCAGCCAAAGTGGCTAGTAGGAGTGGCTGTAACCCGCCACAGCTGAAATCTACTCACATTTGGCAGGTTCGCGGGTGTTAATGTCATGCCCTGTCGAGGATGGTCTGAAATGGAACTGAATGTGATATTTAAAGTTATTCTGTGGGATGTTGTGGCCACAGCCGATTTGAATGTTATCACTCGATTGGTTGGGCCTCATCAATGTTATCCACTGATAGATATGGGCCAGTAGGGGCCTGTTTGCGCCTACTGGTAGGGTTATCATCCATCCACCTTGTTAATCAGCTATAGATCACATAGGGCTGTGACCCCTATTTAACGAGATCTAATTCACTATTTATTTATTTATTTATTTATTTATTTATTTATTTATTTTGTTTGTTTATTTGTTTGTTTGTTTATTAGTAGGTGGAGAAGACCCCTACTGGCCAATCTATCAGCTGATAATCACTGATTTAACCAATTCAATCAAGTGATAACATTTGAAGCGGGTGGTGGTCATGAGATCCAGTCAGCATACTGTATGAAGTTTTTCATGATTAAGCAACCTTCTTCATCTCATTGAGTGTTCAAATGGGTCAGATTACAGAAATAAAACTTTTCTACAATGATTGGACATAGAGGTACATGTTGATTTTGCTCCAATCTCGCACAAATCTGTTCAGGTTTATTTGTAATGAGATAGTTGGAGTCGTGAGAAGTTGAAATAAAAATAAAAGATATATTTTTGAATGACAAGAGCTGCTGTGTAACTGCTATATTAAGAGTTTAATTTCTAAAAGCCCATGGGATCAAACATGCCCATAGATGAACCATCTTGCAGACTAATCCACTAAACATTTTTAATGCAACTGGGAGAAGGAGGAATAGAAGAGGCTTTTAGACACTGGTAAATAAAATAAGGCTGCCCGCAGCATCTGCCTGTCTGTGCTTGTGTATGTCTGGTAAGTAAGTGGGATCCTGGGCCGGTCTCCAGGCTTGGCTTAATGCAGGGGGACTGGAGGCCTGCCATTGCACTTCGAGGAGAGATCCCTAACTACTGTTTTAAAGGAACTGCTGAACTGGCTTTTATTGAGCTGTGCCTCTCGCCTTTGTGCTCCCAATTAGGATGATGAGCTAATGTTTGAATTGCTTCGAAAGTTTAAGCCTCTGCTCTTAGGGTCTTCATTAAGTGTGGGCTTGAAATGAATAAAAATGTACAGCTAAAAGCAATGCTGAACTAATTTGCTTAGCTTTTCAGAGCATCCATAAGTATTGTGGTTCTGCATTTGATATGGCCAACCATAGCATCTTGATTTCTAGGCTTGAGATGTTTGTTGGCTTACAGGAGAAGGTGCTGAAATAGTCTCAGTTTCTTTTTAAATTATATAAGTATATAAGGGTTGTTAGGGGCGTCATGGTGGTGCAGTGGGTAGCACGATCACCTCACGGCAAGACTCTGTGTGGTCATTAATAATCCCATGGAACTTCTCGTTAAGAGTAGGGGTGTAACCCAGGGGCCCTTACCCATCATGGCCTCTCAATCATCCCCATCCACCGAATTGGCTCTATCACTGTCTGTCCACTCCACCTAAAGCTGATGTGTGGTGAGCACACTGGTGCCATTGTCCTGTGGCTGTCGCCGCATCATCCAAGTGGATGCTGCAGACTGGTGGTGGTGGTGTGAAGAGACCCTTTCCCTCATGATTGTGAAGCGCTTTGAGAGTTTGGCCATACATGGTAAATGTGCTATATGAATACACGTTACATTACATTACATAGTCCAATGCTATTAGTCAGAGAAATGCTGATAAATGCTGATTTTGCCAGTTGAAGATGAGCTGCTCAAGATTATCATACTGCTTTAGCCTTTAAAATGTCTGTTATTAGAGTCAATTTGTATTTTCAGAGCTCTAGATTTTAGCCTTGAATTTTATAGCTGTTTTTAGAGTAAATCATGACAACACATGGTTCCTTGTTCCTGGAAATCAATATTCCTGAACTCAGCGATTAAGGTCTTCATGTTGTGGTTTTACATGTGCTTTCTCTGCAATATATTTGAGGATCTAATATGTCTGGCTTTTAAACAAATAAAACAATACTGCATTTGATTTGAACTTTTAATGATGGTGTAATTATTCCTTCTCGGATATAGACGCAAATGAGCAATAATTTGATATTTCTTAATGCTGCTATACACAACCTTTCAAAAGTCTGGGTTAAGTAAGGATGAATTAATCAATTAATTGATTTGAAGAACTATTTGTCAGCTAAGGATTCATTAAATTGTTCAAATGTAACTTTTACATGATTAAGTAAATTACATTAAAAACGAAATTTATTTACTCAAGTAATCCTAAAATAATAATAATAATAATAATAATAATAATAATAATAATAATAATAA